>CAUJRU010001472.1:0-149107 GCA_963277665.1 Viscum album | reverse complement strand
CAGAAATCCTCCATTCCAATGCTTCGATCTCCTCCCCAGGATTTGTATTTCTGATCAACTTCCACCATTTATCATCATCACACTCCATATGATAATCAGATCAGAGAACCTTCTCTTTTTTAGAACATTGAAGGATGGAAAAGATCTTTTCAATGGATTTTATCCATTGTTCAGCGATTGAGGGATCATATGATCCATTAAAAGTAGGAGGCCTTTATCTCATTAAGCTGCTGATAATGACTTGTTCTTTCTTCGGGGGGGGGGGGGGGGGGGGTTGAACGTTCCTCTTAACCCATGTTTCTATTCAAATATTGAGTTAACTGAGAAAGAATCATGGCAGAGTTTGCGATTACTGCTCCCATCAGATTGGGAATCTCATTAGCATAGTCATCACATTGATTTTCACATCAGTTGTTAGCCCGAGTCCTCCTATTATTGACCATTGGCTAGAATAAAAGGAAGTTAGGGGTAACACATAAATTGTAATCCAAGGGCAAAACTGATGAATTATAAATAACTTTTATTTCCTTAACTTATGAATCCATAAGATTCAATCTATGATATTCATAATCTAGTTTCTAACATATATTCTTAGGGGAATTTTTTCATTCCATTAATAAGGGTTCATAATAAGCTTCTGAATTTATCAAAGAATATCCCCCGGGAGTGTCATAACCAAGAGTGCAGCAAGGACTGTTGCAATTCACCAGCTCCCATTCGAGTCTAGATCAAAGCGGTGTTTTTGGGTTTTACCCCTAGGATACATCTATGCCAGAGCTGCCTCTACCTGCTCGTATCCAGACAAGGATGTAGTTGTTTGATAAACCACTTACTCAATACTCACCAATACTTAGGGATTTTTTTATTATACTTATTCTTGTCTCTAAGTCTTCACTAGGGTTTTCTAATCCTAATCCCAAAAATAACATTACCTATCATCTGATACCAACTGTAACAACCTTTCTCTTTATTACACACTTAAAACTTATTTATTACATAAAATTCACCTGATATAACAAATAAGATCGATAGGTCTACTATCTTTTGGTCTTAGTATAATTTCATAACAACTTAAAACATAAAACACACAACATATTTATTGAAAATTTCCTTTACATGATCATTACATTCCCTCGTACTTACATTGCATGGGATAACCTGAGGACATGAAAAAGAAAAGGGGGAGCTATAAAGCCCAATAAGGGAATAAACATGGAATACCATGAGGAATAAAATATATGTTAGAAAATAGGCATATCAATGGATCATAACAGAAACATGAACATAAACGAATGATAAAGCATGATAATCATAACATGGAAATGTGGAAACAACACTTAACATGGAATTAGCATGGGCCAAGGATCATTGCACATGGAGCATGAGTAAACCCTAATTTCACATGAATCATGAGTAAAACCTCATTGCACTTGAATTATCATGAGTCAATACCCATTTCACATGACGTATCATGATACTATACTTTACCCAATTCATTGGAGCACTATCAGGGCACACCCTTCTTAAACATTTCATTTCATGCATAAGGGTGCCACATAGATCATGGAATCAATCAAAATTATATGTTATTACATGATTAAGTAATGTGGAATGAACAAATTACAGTACAATTAAATATCTATATGTGTATAAAGGTGAATACCGTTGATAGAAACATGGGTATGGTATTCACTACACAATGATCTTGGCTTGAAAAAACATGGTGCGATTTCAGCAGCATAACACCGTGACATAAGGAATCATGAAATGGTTGATGAGAAAGAAAAGGGTGTCTCATCATATATACGTGAAATGAAAAATAAGGGGGTCATATTGATAAATGTTCCAAAAAACATAATTTAATTTAGATGCACAATACAAAAGAATTACTTGGATGTAAAAGAGGAGAGAGAAATCCCTCAAAGAATTTAGGTATGGTAAAATTTTTAAATGGGAGGAATTAATGAGAGATAAAGAGGTCTACCATCGTCCAAACATAAATAGGATAGCACGGGGGAGGTTAAAAATAATACCAAAACATATTTAATTGAAAAAAGGGTATAACAACTTACAAAAAATTGGACAAAATGAGAAAGGAATAAATCCCTTACATGGAAGTATGATCCCAAAAGCTTGGGAGAGGCTTTATAGGGACTTATTTGGAGATTGGGGTTACTTGGGAGGATTATATAGAGAGTAGGGATGAGTTTGGACGAATTATAAAGGCTTTTAGTTAAGAGGAAGTGGGATCTTGGGTGGGTTATATAGAAAATGGGAGGGAATTATTTATTATTTAGGTTTGGGTCACCACACATTAAACTAATCAATACCACAAACCAGAAAATAGTTTTTTCCCATGGTTATTGGAAAAGGGTAGTGGAAAATAGTATTTTATAATTCCAATGTCCGATATTCTTAAAATAACAGGGTTGCTTATGTGGAGGTGGGTCATACTCTCAAGGAAAACAATTTAAAAAGACAAAATGTTTCATAAGTCTTGGATGGTCCACTAAAGCATTGTAAAATAAATTAAAAAAATCTAAAATCACCTTATTTTAATTCTAAAACATATATTGGCTGAACATAATATTTATAGTATTTTATTACATCACTATTGGGTCTTTATGATGTTGTAAATATCCATTATAAATCTGAACGTTATTTAATTTTTACGCAAAAATTCGATTGTCTTAGAAAATTATGAAAAATTCACCGTTGGATAATTTCAACGTCCTGATTCCAAAAAAATATTCATTTTATCTAAATAATTTTCTAAATATGTAAATTTTTTCTTTTAAAATAAAAACTGACATTTACCGAAAATTCATGGGTTTTGACAAAAACCGCTTTCATACTTTAATAAAAATTAAAAATGAATTCCTAAAATTATACGATAAATTATATTTAATAAAAAGTAATATAATTATAAAAATATTTTATTAAAATCTTATTTAATTTAAAAATCCATTAATTAATCAAAATAGATTTCTTAGTTGAATATTAACTAAAAATACTATTTGTGCATTAATAACTATTTACAATGTAACAATAATAAAATGAATGCACATTTATTATACCAAAATAATGTACATAGTCATAGTGCTAGGTTCTTTTAACATAACCCCTTATAAATCCCGCATAAGACCCAAGGGTAAGGTCTGGAATGGTGAAAGACTCTTGGGGTGGCTCAGATAACATCGCTCGGGTGGTAATCTCTATTAACTTCCACTTCTAATGTAGTCGGCTCCGCTCAAGTTTAACATGTTCAAGATCAGATTGGTCTTGGTCAATAGAGAATCCCAATAAAGCAACCTCCATTCCAAGCTCCAAAAAATGGGATTCATACGAGGCAAGTCTACTAGATGAGGCCATCCCTTCTTTTGTTTGAGTAAATTGAATTTGTTATAGCCCTATATTTATACTAATCACGTGATCACTATTCAATTACTATATTAACAATGATCACTATTCATAATGGTATTTTTAAATCCAGAAACATAAAACCTATGAAGTTATCATTTTATATAACCATAATAAACCTTTAATTAGATCAAGATAAATTTCCATTAATGAATGTTTTGGTCGTTACAATGACTATGTTCCATGATAAAAACATGTTTTCTCTATGATTGATTTTATTATGATTACTTTGATCAATATCAATTTCATATGGCTCATGATTGATGAATTTTTTAACTCTATTCTTTTCTAAAGTTATAGCAATACCATATGTTTTATGATCCATGTTTTAATGGGTATTAATTCCCTTTTGTTATGCTCACTGACTCAATACCCATATGATCCTCTCATTCTCACTAAAGATATTCAATTGTTAATGAATATGTTTACCCCTGCTGAGGATTTGAGATCACCACTTATGTCCCATTTTACCAAGGTTATAAATAAATTTTTTAATTATGATATTATCTAGAAGGGTTTCATGTTGTAGATGATGAAAACTTAATGAGGAATAATAAAATTTGGGTATAATAGAAATATTTATCAAATAAACACATGAAAAATATTATTTATGAGATTTTCATAATTCTCTAAAACATTACAACTAAAAGGTCCATGAGTATGTAAGTGATCAATTTTTTTAATACTATTATAAGTATTGGATGACCATAATTAGGTTAGGATTATTGGTATCAAATAAAAAAATGTGAAGATTATGTTTTTAACAATGGATCTAGGAGTGTGAGTTTGATGTTTTTATATTTATACTATTTTTTGGGATATTATAGGTTTCATATGAATTTATTATAATGATTAAATTACATTGGGTATATAGAGATGCATGTGTGTGAGTGTTGGTAAATTAGGTTAAGGCCTTTTATATGTGTGATATTCCTACTTTGTGCTAGTAACTAGTCCCTGGAAAATTAGAGTTTGGATTGGAGTGATAATATAATCTTTCTGACAACCAAGAGTGCCTTGTAGGGATGCATAATGTCAAAAGATATAATCATTTGATGATGCACAAAAATTTCCACTAATTCAATATCATGAAAAAATAAATCATGAGATATCCATGTCAAGTAAAACCACCACCGATTATCACATGGAAGAGACCAAAACACCTAAAATATGACCTCTGTGATTATTTCCATAAATTATGGAATAATCTTGCAGGGATGGACCACATTCAAACTAGCATAATAAGTTAATTAATAGAGTATCTCCACCATCAAATAAAAATCAACTCCACTTGAAGCATGATTTTTAGTCGAAAGAGAATCACTATCACATATCTTCCCAACTCGAAAACACCCAGAGTTAACTCTACAAGAATATACCACTTCACCTACACTCCCCCTCCACTAGAGATAATATACTTCATAATCCCCACTATGTTTCTATTATAAAAGTGGATCAAAAATATATAACTTAGTTCCCATGGAAGAGAATAGGAATAAAATAAATAAAGACCAAAACTAGGGTGAAATAGATACAACTAGTGTCATAAACTAATTAGGCTCACCCATTATTAGGGAACCCAAACATGTCTATATCATGGTTCAAGGAATTTTCTTGGTTGGATTGGGTTTCAAATTAGTTTCAAGGTGTAATGAATACACAATTTTGAATCACAACACCCATAAAATAAATATTTACAACATATTCCCTCTTATAAAATCTATCACAAAATATCTTTTTTTAGACACCAATTCACCAATAATAGATGATTAATAATAAATCATCCAATTTGAGTATGCAACAAAAATAAAATAAGTATCTCATAAAACAAATAGTAAAAGAAATAAACATCACTGGAAAAATATGAATGAAAATAAAGATCTAGGTTAGAAAGGATGATAAAAGAGTATCCAAAAATAAAAATAAAATAAGACCAAATCAATAATCCCCATGAGAAAAATGTTTACTCTCTATATCACCAATCAACTAATAATACAACAGACCAAATAATGGCCAAGAAAATGGGAAAGACATAACAAATGAAAATAAACACGAGAGATATAAGAATCAAATACTGTATGAAGGGTGTCAATGAAACCAATACCAATTTGATTCCAGCGAGGAGTTTGTGTAGTTTTTTTAAAATGAAATTTCATTAATGATAGTTCAAAATATTGTTAGAAAAAGTATTTCATAAGTAAACAATGAAGACCAAATCAATATGAAATTATACATTTTATAGTATCTCACCCATTTTGTTAAGAAAATAATCACTTAAAAAACTCATTTGAAATGAATTAACTTATTTTAAAAAGAATATCCATTTTAAATCCATTGTCAAATTTACTTTAGAAATACCATTTTCAAAAAACATTGGAAAAAATATAAAGAAATAATCCAATGTTTAAAATTAATAATGTAAAATAGCAAGGCACTACCTCACAAATAAGATATGAATTAATAAGGAATAAAAAAATGTTTTTGTTTTAAAAATTGAGATTTAAGAATTTTTTTCCAATAAAGTTAATTTATTCGATTTCTTGTGTTACAGAGAACACTGAGTTTTAATAAACCATGAAGAACAATTAATATTATTATTTAAACATGACTGTTATTACCTTGATATAAAACATTACCGAATGAATATGAATATATAAGTTCTAAATATTAATTTTTAATGTATTATATGAATAAAAAACATTGATAAAATAACAATTATTTTTTGTTAAAGTTGTTATATGTTGAAAAAAAATACTAGTTTCTCAAAAACAATTTGTAATTTTTTGTGAACAAATAATAAAAGTAATTTTTTTATAAAAAAATAATAAAAGTAATTTTTTTTCTAAAAAAATAATAAAAGTAATTTTTAAAAAATTTATAAAATATATTAAAATAAATGAAAGAAAATATTTTAAAATATACATGTCAAAATTAGACTAGGGTGAATTTTTGGGATTTTATGGAAAGGATTAATTTTTTGATTAATAATAAAAATACATCTTTTAAAAAAAATTAATTAAAAGAATTTATAAGGATAAATTTATTTTAAAATAGGTTTAAAAGTAAAATTAGTTCAATTATTTATTTATTAATCCGATTTAGTTCATTTTAAACCAATTTTTATTGAGTTTTAAAATGAGAACTATTTAAAGTTTTGATCATTTTCTTTTTGGAAAACCATTTTCTCTTCCCATCTAGGGTAAAATATTAATTATTTTTCACTTTTATGAATGGAATTTTGAAGAATGTATTCTGTATTATGAATAATAATAATTCATATTATATAATAATGTTAGTATAATTTTTATTCAAAATTACTATTAAAAGAAGTGAAAATCAATTAATATGGTTAAGGTCAAGACACGTTTATTTGGGAGTTAAACTAACAATATAAGTGTAATAACCTAGTTCTTGCCTTGAGTTATAGATATTTACATTCTGATTATGCTTTAGAAAAAGGGGGAAATGTGGTCAATGTTTGGCATCAGGCATGTTACATGATGTGACTAGGGACTACACACTATGTACTTTTATATACATGTTGTGTATGGTGGGATATATGCCCTATAATACTAGTACATGACCATGTGATAGTCTAGCTAGGAGTTTTACAGAAACGACATGTAGTATCAAGTACAATATGGGTACTTTTTTACATTTTTATGTTAGTAATATCATTATTTTTCCAAAAGGATAGAAACAACTTGATTTTGATGTACGACACATCTAGAAAATCCGAACGAGGGTTTGCCTCTTGATTTTTCATAAGATCTATGATTTGAACACCACTAGATCCATTGGAATCCTCTTAGTATATAATTGATTCATATTTATCCTTTCTTCGTGATTTCTTCCCTCAACTGATTTATTAATGGTTGAGTGTTTTTTCTCGTTTGGTAGATCTACCCCGTTCTAGGTTGGATCAAAGATCATCACCAGACGAGGAGAGTCATACTAGCATGAAGTAGGTGGTCTTATGGATTTCGCTCAATGTCATGTTATTCATGTTATATATATGTGTTATAGTTCTGTTATACCATGTTTAGGGTGTAGCATTGAATGAAAATTGACCCTTGTTATTTCATAATGATGATTAGGTCATGAGTTAAATTAATTTAATCTTGTTTGCGCTTATTGGTTTGATTAAGGTCCACCCCGTGGGTGTGTTTCCCTCTAATGAACATTTTTGGCTTTTTCAAAGAGGTTTACTATGAGGCATGCCTTGATTTTTTTTATCGGGCTGTTTTTTATGAATTATAGTTAATATGGGATTGTAATTGTGATAAATTTTGATTGATTTGATTTTGGGTTTGGGATTAGTGGTTTCCCCTTTGCCCCATAATATGTTAATTGTCGTTTAAGCCTTGTGATAGTTTAATTCACTTATTTATTAATATGTATGATTCCCACATTAGTTGTTATTATGTTTACCATGTAGTAGTGTAATTTAAATGTGTTTTCTTTTATGATGAAATATTGATATATCGGGCACGACCCTATTAACTGCTATGTCTGTGTGTGAGGATTTGATATACCGATATGCGAGGATTTGTTATGGCTGTAGGTGAGGATTTTTTATGCCGATGAGCGAGGATTGGTTATGCCTTTGGGATGGATTTTTCTATTTTTGCGGGGATTATATTGAATTGATTATGGAAATGGGATGACTTTTGATTCATCTTCCAAGCCAAAGAACAAGCTTGGATTCGGTCTTCACCTTATTTGTTTAGATATCCTTTTGAGGTATCTGCTAATTTTCCTTTATACGAGGGGTTTAAAGGATTAGTCCATATCATGAGACTTAAAAATTTCAATGTAATTGAGTGGTTGAATTGAACATAATTATTGAAAATGGAAAACATGACTTGTAGGATTGTTTACTTTTGAGTACTACATAGTTTATTACTTCTCCTTTTTGTACACTACTTGTTGCGTATACTCACTGATAGATATGAATAGATCACGGTTGGTTTCCTAATATGATTTATTTATCACACACTATTTGGGTCATGACTTTGTGACCAAACAGATTATATTGTTGCAGTTGTCGATAAGTTCAAGTTCCCTCCTAAAGGTACATGAGATGTTGTATAGGAGTCAGAGAGCATGGAACCGATCCAAGGCTTGTGATGCTTTTTAGTTTCCTTTGATTATTTTTTATTTTGGAACATATAGTGTGGATTAATATAGTGTACCTATTTTTTTGGTTTACTTAGAACATAATATGATGCATAATCTTTTATGTGGAATAATTATTGGTTATATATCTTATTATTATTTCGCTATATATTTCAGATGAATGCTATTTTCTAATTCTGATATTGTATTATTAATTATTCCACTATGTTACACTCGGAAAATGAGGGCATAGTTTTCCCACTATCACACCCTAGTCCCACTCCACTAGTCGAAAGCCTCTTATGTTTAGGGAAATACGATTGAGGCCTTGTGACTAACTAGGTATGGGGAAATAGTTGAGTGGAATCCAAATCCAAGATGTTATAACAGGTAAAATGACCTAAACACTTTTAAAATACCCATTTTATCATCATAGTTCATCTTTATCACCTATAAGGTTTGATAAAGTCTTATTTTAGATATTTTTTTCATGTGACTAATGTTGGTACACCTTATTCTTTTCATAAAATTCAAACTGTGTCATATCCCCCACTTATTAAAGGCCACCACATAACCTCCACTCTTCAGATTAGAAATACAATTTAGTTCAGATAATAACTTCCACAAAATATTCAATACATCTCTATAAACTTTATAGTGGCCTTAGTTTTATTATTAAATCCATATATTAAGGATTTTGGTATACACCTAAAGATTTTCCCTAAAGAAAAAGTAAAATTATAAAACTTTTGGTTTTTATTTTATTTATTCCTCCACCTCCTTAATCTAAACTTTATGTAAGTTGATTTAGTGAAAATATTATATAAAATATAGTTATATTTTATTAATTTAATGGAATATCCTATATCTATATCCACTTCCATCAAATGGGAAATGAATCTATCACTCGTGTGTATGGAGGGATACCACCTTGCGAAGTAATGTTATTTAGTTTCCACCACCACCAATCATGGTGGGATATAATAATGAATTTTATATTTATATAACATATTTATGATATTATTTTTCTTATATAATTATAATATCACACCAAACTACCTTCCTTTTAACCCATTGTAAAACAATAATTCTTATTCTGTGTACGGTGGATTACTGCATCATGAACAAATGTTATGTGTATTTAATTTGTAATTTATATGGATGGTTATAAGGATAGATTAAATTCATATATTTTATATTTTTAAAATAATAATAATTATATAGTTATTATATCAAATAAACCTTCTTACGTTAAATTATGTGGGTGATATGATAACATCATTCGTGAGTAGGGTAGACTACCGCTTCACGAAGTGATGCAAATCATTTTTAGTAACACATCACATGGATGGTAATTAAGATAAATTTAATAATTATATGTAATATATATGACATAAAAATCATTATTTAAAGGTAATATAATTTTTACATTTCTTTCATTTCATACTCTAATCAAATGGAAACAACTATCCTGCGTATATACGACCTACCATCTCAATGAATGGTGTATTAAATTTTTTATATCTAAATTTTATGGATTACTATAATATATCACTAATGAATATATATGATATTTAAATCAGGTTTAAAAATATTTATCTGATTTAACCATGATAAAATTTATACGACTCGAAGTGAATAAATAATTTATACAAAAAACAAAGCAGTTATTGCCCAAAATAGGATTTTAACATGAAATTTTTTATAAACTGGAAATAAAAAGTCATAAGAAAACAATATATGTTATTATATAAATAATTTCAGTTTTATAAAAGATTTATAAAAAATCATATTACTTATAAAGGATATTTGGTCATTTATGAAGGATTCATGATTGAATTTAAGAGATTTCTTTCTCAATTTGTCTTCTTAGGGACATACGTTATGCTATGAACCTATCTTATTTATGATGTTTCTATAATGATCATTTGACATGTTATATTATTATCATCATTATATTTAATATAAATAAATTTTTTATTTTATAATTCAATGGGAATTACTGTTTAAATGTTACTAAAGTGGTAAGGGTTTGATGTTATAATCTTTTTGTTCATCACAATTATTTATTATTATGATTTTGATAATTAGATTCTCTAAAAAAAATCCTTCAAAATACTCATGAATTATATTCTCCAATTAATTTTTCACGAGGATACATTTTTCCTATAATTTTCTATTCTTTATGAACTCATGATTCTAAAAGAGTATTTTTAAATAAAATCAGCTTTATTTCTATCTTATACGAAAAACCTTTTTTCTTCCATATCTTTGTTTTCTAAAAAAAAATTAAAATGTTTTAATGTTACTATATAATTTTTAAAATTCATTTTTACCCTTGTTTAATGTTTTAAAAAATGATTTTAAAATAAACATCATGTCATTTTTAAAATATGGATCATTTTTATTTTACTAAAAATGTGAAAGAAATATTTATTTTAATGGGTACAATATTTCCCACCATCATGGCCACCTAATTTTTTTAAAACACCCTTTATATGATTCGGTGTTTATTTTAAATTAAAAGGATTTTGAAACTTTTTTGTGCATTAAAAAAGAGTTTCTTAAAATTGGAAGTGATGTTTTCTCTATGAATTGTTTTAAATTATTTTTATATAGTCTTTCATATTTTTTCATGGAAATTTTAAAATAAAAGTGTTTAAACAATATTATTAGAATTTTTTTTTAAATTGTAATTTTCACAGAATTGTTATTTTCCCAAAAAATGTTCCCAGAATTGTTTTTAAATCATTTTCTATCTAAGATGAAATCCTTTGATGTATCTTATTATTTGTTTGGGATATAATCCATGGGTAACATTCATATTATTTATCTCAATGTTTTATGATTATGATGATAAGATTTTTATGAAACCCATTCTTTCATCAAAGTTTTATATTATAATGGTATGACAAAATTTTTATGAAACCCATTTCATTTCATGGGTTATGATATAATATTTTTTTCACCTTGTAGAACTCATATGCCTGATTTTCATTTTGTGATTATTGGGAACTATATCTCCCTCCATTGAATTTGGTGATGATTAATGTTCTATGAGCTTATAGAGTACATGAGAGGTTATCCCAATACTGAATAGAGGGTACACAAAAGGTTATCCCAAGACCAAAGAAAACATACATGTGGTTATCCCAAGACTAACATGTTAAGAATTTATTGGTTGGTATTCTTTAAATATAGTTTTCTATACTTATGTGTTTTCCATAACTTTATGTCTTATACCAATGTTGTGAAATATTGGCATATGTTCTTTGATTCCTTTACTATTCATGTATTTTCAATTTCCATGATTTATGAAATGACTCCAGTTTATGATCAATGATTTACATGGAAAGGTTTTCGAACGTTATCATCATGTTCTCATACCATTATACTCATGATATATTTATATCTATCTTGTTTTTCCTTACAGAGAATATGATATCACACACTCTTATTTCTTCTTTCCTTAGGTTATAAATAATGTTATTATGTATGATATATATAATAAGGGTGTTAGTTATAAATAATTTGGTGTGAGATGATGTTTTCAACCTATAATTTAGTTATTTATATTTCCAAGTTACAAAATCCATTATACATAAATGATTTTGGCCTGGATCATTATGTTATGTAATGAAATTTATTTGTTAAGATCTAATATTTACATATGAGATTTTTGGGGTCTCTACAATTTGTATCAGAGAATGTTTTATCTAACATTTGGAAACTATTACAAGAAAACATTAGTGATGTCACTAGATATATATCTAAGGATATGTCTAGGGATATATCTATGGACAAGTCTAACGACGAGTCAATGAATAAGAAAATGTCTTGGAATTTCAGTAAATGATAGGGTAAGTGGTTTCCAGGTAATTACATCCCTATTTGGATACTACAAGTAGATGTGGCTGTAGAAGAAATGTATCAAGGGTTAATAAGTCTGAAAAAGGACCATTGATCTGGAATCTATTGTCACCAAATTTATGACAATGAGATTTTCGGCACACCAAATTTGACATTCCCGATAGACACTCTTTGGAAATTAACTAACACTTTATGAAACACCAAGAATTATTTAAATAGATTATAACTATGTATAAAATATGATAAAACAAATGTTTCATAGATTTAAATGAAGGTATCCTGATCTATATATCCTTTAAATGATTTTTTCTAACTATGTGTTTTACCATTTTGATTATAGTTTCTCACAATATTATTTTTGGTTTTAGTCAATTCTTAGGACATGAAGGAACTTTGATAATGATGAATTTAATTTAACATGAAATTATTTTTTACATAGAATGCAAATATGATGGGAGATAGAATATAAAAGCATATTTTTATGCTCACACTGTTTTTTAGTATATAAATTATGATGAACTTCAAAATGAGAAATGTAGGAAATGAAATTATATTGAGCACTTATTGTGGAAATTTATACATTATATTAGTGGTTGTATCGATCCACTAGTTTTAAAAAAATGAATTCATACCATTGAAATGATATTTTTTGTTCTCTAGTATTGGGAGTATTGAAAATAATTTTTTACATCGATCATTTTGAAGGTAAAGTTTATCAATGGTGAAATATTATCAATAACATGAGGAAAAAATTAGAAATTGATTTCATATAGTGGGATGAGTTGATGATATTATTTTTCAATAATTACATTCCTCATATTATTCTTAAAAATTGGAGAATGAATTCCATGAGCTAAAATATAAATATCATGAATATAATGGTACATATGATGTATATTTTAAAAGACCTCTGAGGTAAACTTTTTGTATTATCATCCTTCCGAAAAGTATGTTTGACTATTTCTTTAGTGTCTTAAAACCAGGTCTTTAAAGGGTGTTTTCCACAGAAGAATTTAGTAGCTATTAAGAAACCATTCATTATGATATCAATGTGAAAATGGGGATTAAAGTTACCCATAAATTACATGGTTTTGATAAGAAAAAAAGATGGAAATAAAATGAAACTATAAAAACCATAGTGAACCGAATATGATATTTCTTTTATACTTGAATTGTGGAAGGGAACATGGATAAAATTGTCTTATGAGGGATACTAAATGTTTTAAGTTTATAAATACAATCCATTGAGAGGCTTTATACTGATGTGATGGGATGAAAATAGATAATGATGGGAATATAGGAAATCCCCTACAAAATGTTCCAACCACACTCTCGTGCTTCATGTGTGGCGAATTTATGAATTATGAAAATCAATGCCTGAATATAAGGGAAAATGGTGATGATAAGCCACCATAACCTCTAAAGAAAAAGTAAAAATGTAAATATTATGTAATAAAAATAGTTTAGGGGAATAATGATAAATCAGTAACACCTATCCCCCACTCATTAGTTAGAAATTTCCTATTTAATTTCATGTGAATGCGCCTTATTAAAATATTATTTCTCATCCGTTAGTGAAATTTAATTTTATTCTGAGTATTAATTATCTCCATCTATATGGATTCTAGACTAATAAAATCATAGTTAATATTCTATTTGTGCAAGGATGAACCTAGTCATCCAATGGAAATGTTTATATATAGGATAAGGGTTTATTTAAGGATAAATGATGGAATTATCATTTGGATGTTAATATGTCTCCTTGTAAGATTAACTTAAGATTTATGGATACCATCAAGGGTTTATATTTTTAAGGTTGATAATATTTTTGATGTTTTATACACAAATTTTGAGGTTTTATCTGATGGGATTCTATCATTATTAAGGACATTTTGAGAGAATTTATTTTAAATACAACCCATTTGTATTGTTTATGTTGTAGTAAAAAACCTTATTTGAGAGGGAATTCATTTAAATTTTGTAGAAATAATATTAAATGTATTGGAAACATTTAGGGTTTACCATATCTTTCATATTGGGTAAATTATGTGTTATTTATATTTTGGAATATTTTAGGAATTATTTTAATATAGTTTTGAAACAAAAGATAACTCACAGGTTGGGCGACAATAGGTCACATTTGGCAAGGATGAGTGGTTTGAACCCCAAACTGAAGGATGAAAATGGTATAATAACTACCACTATCTAAAATTAAAGAGTATTTATTGTGGGAAAATATGAAGAGAGATATTTTTTATTATATATATCTGTACATGGTATGTCAACAAGTTAAGTTTGATATAAAAAAGTATAAGGGGATGTTACAGCCATTATCCATGAAAAAATAGAAATGGGAAAAAATCATCATAGATTTTGTTCCTTGACTCCCCAAAATGTCTAAAGAGAATAATGCTATATGGGTCATAGTCGATCAACTTATAATGTCAACACACTCCATTACTATTATAGACGGATTAACTATTTACATATTTATAAAGTATACATTATAAAAGAGGTAATGTTTCACGGAGTACCACATTCTAATACATATGATTAGGATCCATGTTTTACCTCAATATTATAGAATATGTTTTAGAAATCACTTGATATAGAGTGGATTTTTAATATTTTGTATCATCCTTAAACAGATGGTTTATATATGGGAAGAATTCAAACTATAGAGGATATGTTGGGATATTATTCAATGGATTTTAAAAGAGGTTGTGATCAATACCATCCACTAGATGTATTTTATTACGAAAATTAATTTCAGTAGAGTATTCAGATGGATCCTTATGATGACCTATTTGGAAAGAAGTGTAGAAATATAATGTGCTGGGATAAATTTGAAGAAATAAAAAAATTGTGACTAGAACTGGGTAAAGAATTAACTATGAAAGTTATGGCCATTCAAAGTCGCATAAGGGTAGAAAAAAATTGCTATAAAGGTTATGTTGATAATATTTGATGTGATATAGAATATAAAGTTGGTGAGATGGTTTTACATTAATTTGAAACATAAAATAAGTTAATGAGATTAATAAATAAGTTACAACTAATACCTAGGTATATCTATGCAATTGAAATTTTTGATCATATCGGGACCATAACTTATTGTATGTCAGTTCCCCCATACCACTATTAGTTTTAGGATGTGTTCCATGTATATATCTTGATAAAGTACATGCTTGATCCATAACATGTATTGAAATAATATGTCATACCATTTGAGCATGAGAATTCTTATGAGAAACAATCGATCGAGATTCTAAATTATACAAAGAAAGTTCTATGAATCAAGACCACTCACCTGGTCAATGTTTTGAGGCAAAACCACCATCTTGAATAAGCCACAAGGAAACCTAAAGAGTTAATGAGACAAAAACTATCCTCAAATTAGTTGTGTCAAAGTGAATAATTTTGACGGTGAAACACATTTTATTAGTAGAATAATTTAACACCATGATATATTATGAAATATTTATTTTCGAATAAATTTAATTGCACTTATAACTTGTGTTACATGCAACAATGAGTTTTAACTAATCCCCAAAAAATATTAATAATATTATTTAAGCACAGACTTGATTACCTATATGTTATACTTACTAGAATTAATCAAAAAAAATGTAAATATGAATTATAATAGTTTTTTATAAATAAAACATATAGATAAAAAAATTAATCAATATTTAGTAAAATATTCATATGTTTTGAAAATACTATATTCTAAAGAAATCATTGTTTTTTTTTGATAAACTAATATAAGTAAATTTTTTAAAATTTTAAAAGAACTATTTGAAAAAATAAACATATTTTTTAAAATCTATATGTCAATATAATCATAGGGTTGGTTTTTCAGATATTTCTGAAAATATTAATTTTTCGATGAAGAGTGAAAAATACTAGTTTGGTTTGAAACATGCCTTTTAATTAAAAATACATATAATGTTACTTAAATTTTAAAATATATTTTAAAGTAAAAATAGTTCAGTTATATATTTATTAATTCAATTTAGGTCATCGGAATCGATTTCCTATTGATTTTTTATACAAAACATTTTTAAACTTTGGAATATTTTATCTTTGGAAAGTCACTTTCCCATTGTGCCTCTGAGTTTAATACTAAACTAAAATTTGACAACTATATTATTGCTTTCCAAAATGGATTAAATATTGGGAATAAATATAGTTTTTATTTTATAAAATGTTCAACATAATTTTTTATCAGTAGGAAAAGCAAAAATAATAAAAAATAATTGTTGAGGTAATGGATAAAATGAGTTTACAAGTGGTTAAACTAAAACAATATGGAGTAAAATGAGCTTGAAATGTGTATGAAACCCATTTAATGGTCATGTTAGACCTTATAACATAAAATATAAAATAATGGACCATTTTTTTTATTTTTTCATGTGAAAAACGTGGTTACATTTTATTCTTTTCCCAAACTCTATGTTTGTCCACTCCCCGCATAAAAAATGTCACCCATTATTCTCTGTTATTCACACATAAAAACCCTTTTGGATCAAACAATAACTAAAAAAATTATATTCAAGACTTCCATATTCACTTCTTAGATACCTTAATTTTATTATTAATCTTTCTTAATAAGGCTTTAGGTATAAACCTGAAGAGGTTGTTTGAAGAAGAGGTAAAATTATTAAACTTTTGTTTTTGGTTTATTTATTCATCCAAATATGTAAAATATTTTAAAAATAAGCTGTTAAAATAACACTATTATTAAAAATATATAGATATTTTATTATATTACTTTCATATCCTATATCCTTCTCCACTTCCATCAAATGGGAAACGAAATTGTCACTCGTGTGTATGAAAAACTACCACCTCACGAACCAATGTTCTTTTGTTTCTATAAACACCTCTCATGGATGGATAGAATGATGTATTTCATGTTGATATAAGATATTTTTGATACTATTATACTTCTATAATTATTATTTCACACCTAACTTCTTACATTTATACATATTTTAAAATAATAACATCGATCATGTGCACGACGATCTACCGCTTCACGAACCATTGTGATGTGTTTTTCATTTAGATTTTATTTGGACTGTAATAAGGATAGATTAATTTAATATATATAAAATTTGAAACATAATTAAGGTTTTAGAATTATTATATCACATATACTATTTTACTTTTAATTTAGAGGGTTATAGGCTAACTTTGATCTTTTGAACCATGAACTACCGCCTTACGAAGCGATGTGATTTGTTTTTCACAAACTCTTTTTATGGAAGGTAATTAGTGTATAATTAATGAATATATATGATATATATTATAGAAAAATTATTTTTTAAAGGAAATATATTTTTTATATTTCATTTATTTCATCCTTTGAGAAAATAGAAATCGTATTCATTTGTACATACGACCTACAATATCTGTGAACGATGTATTTCATTTTCTATCTCCAAATTTAATGGATTGATATAAATACATATATAAAGAATAAATAATATATTTATATAATGTTTAAAAATATGGATATTATTTAAACATGATCTAATTAATGGAAATTAAAATACAAATCAAAATATAGATGAAAAACAAAGCAGTTATTGCATGAAACATGATTTTAACAAAGAATTATTAACAAAAAAGTTATAAAACATCATAATCAAATAATAAATGGTATGATATATATAAGTATAGTAATTTAATATATTTATAATAAAATTATATTTTTTATACACGTGTTTAAGATTTTTATGATGGAATTTGAGAGTTAAGGTAAACGATTTTTTTCTTCTGAATTTGTCTTCTTTGGGGCATATGTTATTTTATGAACCTATATTATTTTATTAGGTATATATAAAAACCCATTATCATGTTATAACAGGTATCTCCTGACATCCATGATATTTAAATTTTATTCTCATGTTATGATTTTTTGGTCCTTAAAATTCAAAAGGTACCGAAGTGGTAATGGTTAGATGTTATAATCTCATTGTTTTTGTTTATTATTTATGATTATGATTTAGATAAGGAAATATTGTGATCCATATCTAAAAAATCATGAATATATTTTTCATATGGGTATTTCAGGTTGTTTTCCCTTTATTTTTTACTATATTTATTATCTCATTATACCAAAATAATGGTTTAAAAGAAATCATACTTAATTTCTCTCCTCGGTTAAAAAAAATATTTTTTCTTTCGTATCCATGGATTCTAAAAATGTTTTAAAAAATTTTAATGTTTTTTTGGGATAACTTAAATTATTTTTTAATATTTTCTTAAATTGTATATAATTTAATAAAATTAATCTTCAAGTCATTTTCAAAACAAGGTCCATTTTGATTTTACTAAACATGTAAAAGGAATATTTTTTATAGTGTATGACATTTCCTGCCATCATAACCATTGAATTTTTTAAATATTAATTGATATTTTTCAAATGATATTTTCAAATAGAATAATTTTGAGAAGTTTTTGATGTTTTAAAATAGTGATTTTTTAGAGCAGAAAGAATACTATCCATAAGAAATGTTTTTAATCATTTTAAATATTCCTTAATAATAATTCAAGTTTATTTTAAAATAAAATTATTTCTACTAATTTTTTATAATATCAAGTTTAAAAAATGTTATTTTTAAATAAATCTTATTTTTATCAAGAAAATTTCTATGTGATTTTTCTTGAAAAATATTTTTCTATCTAAGATGAAATTATTCTATATAACTTATTATTTTCTGAGAAAATGATCAAAGTATCCTTTATTATTATTTATTGTAATGGTTTATGTTTACGATGAAAATATGTTTATGAAACTTATTCCTTTTTTCCGTTGGTTATGTTATGATGATATGATGAAATGTTTATGAAACCCATTTCATTTCATGGTTATGATTTGTTGAATTTTTTGTGATCTTTTTTCACACATATATATGATTTTAATTATGTGATGGTGGGACATATATATATATCTAATTAATTGAGTAGTTAATAATGTTCTATGAGATCAAAGGGTACACGAGAGGTTATCCCAAGCCCGAGCAGTGAGTATATGGGTTGTTATTCCAAGACTAAAGAAGGACACCTGTGGTTATCCCAAGCCTAACATCTTATGGATTTCATGGTGGGTAGCCTTGACATATTTTCTTCTATACTTATGATATTGGCACAAGTATATAATTCATTCCATTATTGTTATCTCACAACCTATTTTTTGATTCATTTGATATTCATTTTGTATGAACAACCAAGTCTAATTCCATGACTGAAGCTTATGATCTTGGATATACAGGGTATAGTTTTAAAATAATATTTTCAAGTTCTCATATCCCTATGTTCATGATATGTTATTATCTTATTTTTTACCCTTAATGATAATCTAAGATCACACTTTCTTGTTTTTTACTTTCCTTAGATTATGATGAAATGTATTATGACTGATATGTCTAAGAAGGGTGTTAGTTATGAAAAAAATATTGGGATACAACATAAATCATCTACAAACTAGTTGTTTATGCTATCATGTATATAAAAAAAACTATATTTAAATTATTTTGTCATGAATTATAATGTTATGTAATGAAAATTAATATTTTAATATGTAATATTTATCTATGAGAATTTTAGAGTCTTTTCAATTGTTCCATCCATGAAAATTAATCTTGGGGACCAAAGGAGAGAGTGTCCCCAATGAAATATCATCAGGTATCATGGGTTGTTATGAAAGTGGGTTCCCTAGGATGAACTTTTGTATTACTTCTGATTACCATATCATGAATAAATAGAGTTATGCATGATTTTATCTTGAATAAATAGAGTTGATACATCTATATCCACTATTTTACATCATAATGTCCTAATATTATTATCTTTATCCAAAAGTTATATTAATTCCATGATAAAATGAGAACCTAGAGATACTATGAAAATAATCATAAATATATATCCTATTTTATAGATGCATCATACTTTATGGACACATATGATGAACAACTATCTGGTGTTGGGGACTCATAATCATTGAAATTTCATCTCATGATGTTTACATTGGGTGAGCTAGAGTAGAGAAGATCTTGGGGGTTTTCTAGATAATTGGAAAACTACATATTATATATGTCATTTTTTGTTCCAATTTATGAGAATGTGTATTGGTATATCATCTTGATATTGTTATCAATGTGAATAATTACATCACATACATTTAGGTAAGATAAAAAAATTAAATTTATGTTATAGGGAGGGAACATATGTTGGATACATCATTGGTGGTATGATATTAATTGAATTTTCAAGATAATATTTTGAACTTTCTTAAAAGAATATTTATCTCAGGCCTAGTTTAATATGATGGTTGTACCTATATTAAATCCCCGTGTATATTATAAGAAGGTATGTTTATCAAGTAAGATCTTGAAATACTGAAGCAAGGAAGGATGATGAAAAAAGGGTGTGACCTACATTATGAGATATGATGTGAAAATACATTATATTACAAGTATTATGATCAAAGACAGTATGTGTTTCTATGAATGAACCTTATCATCTAGAGGGACTTGATGTGTTTCTATATACCACTATTGGTCTCTGTGCATTTATCATTCCTGTAGATAAAAGGGTTTAAATGGACACACACAAAGTGTATATAGATTCTTGGAAATTAATAGTGAATGGGAGTTTAGAATATTATGTGAACTATATCGAGGGATAGGATATGTCAAATTTTGAAAAATCACAATAAATAAAGAAATTCATTATTACTCGAGTTTAGAATAATATTTTTTGAATTTATTTTCTCAAGTTATTTGCAAGTATTATGTAAATATGTGATGGAAAAAATTATTTTATGAAGAAATAATAATCTTATTCAAGGTATTTTAATTTTTTTGTTAGTGAAGTTTCATGTTAATGGATCATTATATATCATGTAACATAAATTAGATGTTACAAGTATGTGATAAAATATTTATTTGGTTTTTTGAATGTTCACTACGTTATGAACGGTGAATATGGATTACTTTAATGGGTTTCATGCATATGAGGCCCAAAGTGATGTTTTCATAAATAAAACAAAACTTTTTAATAAAATAAAATATAGTATTCATGATGAATATTCATTTCATGATTTTGGTATGATTTCTCTATACATTCCTGGTCTATAAAGAGATGAACAAGAAATTGGAGTGTCACGATTCATGTTTATTTCCCTGATCAATGGAATGATGCTCCTACGATTGCTGAAAAATAAAATATATTGTGGATTCTCAATGTTAGTACCTGAAAAATAAATGATAAATAAATCCATTATAATATGGAGTGTCTATGGATGATCTAGAGGTATTCATGCTTGGTTCCTTCATGAAGCGATCACCAGTGTTGAGCAGAACACACTTATTTCTTAAATCGAATAGGGTAATAGTTTTATTTTATTTTGGTGATTATTATTAATCAAACATGATCCATATGAGATTATAAGGTCATTTTTACACTAGATATGACATCTATAAATTTATCAACGTGTAAATATTTTTATTTCTTACTCTTTCTCACTTCATCTATGAAATCAGTACCAAAAAAGAGATATTAGAGTATATTTGTGTTTATCTATGCCAAATTAATGTTATATTTTAGAGAATTTATTTAGAGGGAGTGAAAATGGTCTCAATTCCTCAAAACAAATCATTTATCTAACATTATATAACCGATTTATAGCCATTCTAAGATAAAAGTAATATTCTTACTGATTTAAAACTAATATATATATATATGTGTATGTGTGTGTTTATTTTATGGCATAAATGGGTCTGAAACAGGTTGTAGGAATCCTTGTTAGTGAGTTCCTTAGTTTTTGGTATGTAGGGTTGGCTGAAATAGCATGTGGGGCTGAATATCTGACTTTCACATTATTTTCTAAATTAAGAAAAAAAAATTCCAGGAGTATAGCCTTAGAAAAATGAGGAAAAGAAAAAAAATAAGGGGGGACTCTTATATGAACGCGAAAAAATACTATGAACTAAAAAATAAAATGGGGGATAGGGATTATTTTCTTATACATAGACAACTTTTAAATGGAAAATGGGTTAATGGGTTGGGGCACAAAACATGACATCAAAAAATTGAAAAAGAAAAAATTGGAGGGTGACATCGCTACTCATGTGGAATTGTTCCCTCCTTTGGACATATGGGCACACAATTATTACAATAGGGAAATTAATATGCATTATCTCCCTTATAAAAAGTTTTTAATGAATAGGAGGTGTCAACCTCCCCCTTGTATTTCACATATCTTACATAGTTTTCCACCACTCACTGACCTATCAGGTCTAGAAGTTTGGGCTATTCCCACCTTGACTAATCTATTCTAGGCCCAGTAAAGGCCCATGCCTGTCCAAGGGTATTTGAAGTTCTAGGAGGATTGAAAAAATTTCAAAAAAAATAAAATTAATTAATTTTTTAATGTAATAACAAAGTTTCAAGGTCATGAAACATATACTTTACTGACTAAAACTATATTAACAATTTTTCATTCATAATTAATTTAATCAAGTATAATTAATTTCAATATAAATTTTATTTAGAAACATTTTTGTCTTATGAATGACCATAAGGGATACAAGACAATTTACTTTCAGTAATTTTATTTATTGATTTAATTATTGAAATAAATGTGTTGTTTATAATGATTAAATTATAAATCATGATATGAGTATCATCCCTCAGTCTTGTTATATATATAAGGTACTACGTATCCACTAGTTCTCATATTTATGTGTATCTATCATTCCTAGGATCCACTCTCCTTTTTGGGGGTATTTATATATAATGATGAGGATTAATGAAGATGAAGTTCTCACTAAGATCTTGAAAAATACAACACGGGAGTTTAACACATTAGATGGGGTGAGAATTTAAAATCAATATAGAAGTGAGTTGGAGAGTTTTCCCTTAGACCACACTTGATTTATTATCAACTTAGTGGAATAACTAGTAGTAATATCCCATGATCAATTAGTTTATTGGTATATTTATGAATGGATTATTAATACAGCGCATATGTATTTTTTTGGGGTCACATTAAATCAGAAATGAGAATTTGTAGATAAAAATAACATGCACTATAAATTCATTATATTTAAGAATGGATAAGTTGTGAGTTTGATCACATGGATGAAACATGGTAAATATAAATATATTTCATTATCTAAGAATAATTAAAATACCTCACGAAAATATTTTTTCAATAACACATTCCCTCAATTGAATATGAATTTTAGGTGTTATTCATCCCTAGTTAAGGGTTCCTATTATTGCTATAGTACGCTTATTAAAGTGGAAAACCAAGTTAACTAAAATTGGAATCAAGGATATTTCTATATCCAGTTGGTTTGATTTTATAGAAAAAGAACTGTGTAAATAAATTTTATACTTTGCAGGCGATGGGACTCCACTCAATTGATCAAACGATCATTAGTTCATGTTGTTGGTCATCCAAAATTGTATGTTGAAACTCACTAAAAATTTTACTAGGCATTTATTGGACTATTATGTGTGGTTTTAATTATTATTTCTAGTAGAATACAAAAAACGACTATTACAAATATAGATGTTATAGGCTACTAGGATTTGATAAAATTATAGAAGAAATATTGGATTAAGAAACAAATCTACAATATATAAAAATTGGTAATCTTGAAAAAAGAACCTATTTGATAGTATTATTAAGTAAAAAAATTAAATTTAATAAGACATGTTCAATATGATCAATACAAGACAACAAACACATCCTTACCATAACAAATTTGAAAGAGTGGTATAGGATCTTGTTCATAATACTATGATATGAATGGAAATTGCATGTGGCGGATCCCACATTACATGATGAGACACATAAGGAACCATGTTTGGATTAAAATAATATTTACAATAGATTCATAGAAGACACATATGATGTTTATATCATTATTCTACCATCAATGCTTGAAGAGTTACAAAAGAAACCTAAGGACATGGATGGTTATACTACGATATCTCATCTTTGAGAAGTTCTACGATATCTCAACATAGAGAAGTATGTGAGTAAAAATTGAAGCATGAGACTAATTATTTTATGGTCCCTTTGATCATGTATATATTTATTTATGGAATTATATATGTTTATCATTTACTTAAGATGATAGTGTTTATTGAAATATTAAATTAGTGGGGATTCAGGTCGAACCTTGAACTTTTAGTGATCTAATTCTCTTATCCTTATCACCAAGTTACACTTTTTTGTTGAAAATTACAGAACCAATATTATAGAGAAACCAATTCATTATCTTCTAGGTAAGGTTCCCTATGAATATAAGAACTCAAAGAAATATAAATCTTTAGTTCTTATGGTGAAAAACCTGAAATATAAGGATAACATAACAATGTAAATTACAATACTAAAGGAACCTTCACCACTTCATTTAAAGAAACCATAGATTAATAAGGAGGGGATTAAATATATGGATATATAATTCACATATGGAGAGATAGGTCACTGAAAGAAAAAATTAATTTAAATGAAGAAGAATAAATAATAGGATTGTACATTAAGTATAATCCTAAATTTTTATGATATTTATGTTTTAATTCATGAGTATTAGATACAATATGTGACTTTTATAACTGTATACAAATAAATAAACACATGAATTATGTAGATATCACAAGAGTAATGTGGATATTAATTTTTTTTATAGTTCTTGACACTAACATTAGATAGGGGACACCATAACATTATACATCCAATCATATATATTCTTGTATTTATGAACTATTTTATGATATTTTTGTTACCAAATCATTATATTATGTAATATTTAGATACAATGTAGTTTTATTAACTGTTTAAAATTAATTCTCATTGTATATAATTCCCAATTAATATTTCAACTACATTGCACTAAAATTTTCATACTTTAGAAATTTATGTAAAATATAAAATGTATGACTTAGTAATACCTAGTTTTGGAAAGATTTTGTCTCAAAAAAATAAAATTAGTTATAAATAATATTATGAGAATGATGTATAGAATAATTAGAGGTAAAAATTTTAATATCATAGATATAAATATTAATATTTAGACAATTAAACATATAAAAATAATTACAAGTTGTTAAGCTTCCATAGTTAGTTCAGTTTAGCAATGTGAACTATTCTAAAGAGATACAAGAGGTATATTCATAAACTTCGTGATGTTATTATAATAAAATTAGAGAAAATATTAGTTAATAAATGAATATGTTTGGTTAGATTATATGAGTTGATTCAAGAAAATGAGAAAAATAATATCTTAACCAAGTATTTACTAATCATGAAAATATAGAGTGTATTTATTCTTTAACTGAAATTTCTTTATATTGATAATTATTATAATATAGGTATGAGGAGGATCAATGATGAGATATATAATTGAAACAGAGTATTATATCATCATCTAGAGAAATTTTTCACAAATAAATGTTTCTATTCATAACAATATGCCCACTATAATGAAAATTGGATGTTAAAGAAGTTATACTCAAGTGATAGAATATATTTTTATAAGACTATATCGATCTATATTTTTTATAATAGAAGTTATATTGACTTGGGTAAAGTCAAGGATAGATATGGACACATAATTTTTATATGAATAAGTTATAAAAGATTTCATGGAAAAATTAATGTCCCCAATACACATACTAATTGGGGAATTATAAAACCATTATGGATGGTTTTATGATAACTAATTTAGTTTATTGGTTATTATTTTAGAATAAAATATCTATATCCTAAAGGAAGTAAAAAAACAACATTCTATGATTTTAAAGTTCATATGAATTCAAATGTAGGTTTCAAATAACAAAATTAATTCTTTATTTTGGTTGTTTATCGAATTCATGTAAATTCATTTGTGGGCATTCAAGAGAAACTATACATGGGTGGTATAATACTGGAAAAAATAAGTCTTGATTGGTTTTAAAAAAATTATCATACTTAATTTCATTATAATTCCACATGAACTGGAAAATTTTCAGGGTCATGGTATTGTACATTGTATGTAATGACCACATTTCTTTGATGGTGTTGATATGATGCAACCAAAAAGTTTTGGTGACATCATAGAATTCCAATAAAAAATGAAATTTGTGGTGATAAATTTATGGATTAATGAAACAATAATTATTATAGAATATTCATTTAGAATTAAACTTTTCAACGAGTTTACAAGAGTTTTTAAGTCAAATAAGTTAAATATAACTTAAATAGTGTAATAATGTCATGAATTAAATAATACATCTCACAAATAGCCAGACAACCCAAGGACAGAACGGTTCAGTATCTCGATGATTATATATATATATATATTATTTATAAACATATGAAAACATTTATATATTATCATATGCATGTATAATCTTTTCTAGATTTCCCACATGCTATAATCATATTAATAACCCAAGGGATACAAAACATAATAAATAGCTGATCTTAGATGGTTAATAAGAAAAAACATCATAATATATCCGATCACAAACATGAAAGAGTATATGATGAAGACATAAATATATTAGAAAATAACATTAGACCATATATAAAAATCATAAAACATTATATAATAAAATATGATAATAACATGATCATTAAGGATTCTTAACTTTTATGACTTTTCTAAAAATGAATATCAATATTCATAAAATATGTCATCTCGATAAAAATGGTTGAAATAGTTTTAAAACGAGGTTTAATCATGAAAACATGGAATTTAATTGAAAAAAAAAGAATCATTAATGTTTTTAATAACTTTATAAACAACCTAGAAATGTGGTACAACCATAATCATATAAAAACTGTTGTGTGAAAACCCAAAATTCCCATGCCTTTGGTAACAGACTCTAAAAATGTGAGCAAACACATTATGCTCATGCCCTTCCGAAAAAACATATAATGTCCATTAATGAATATATCATGTGATAAAAACATAAAACATTTCATTGGAGAGTGATATAGGACCCCACCCATCATAAAACATACATATGTGTTCCACTTAAAATCAATTATAATCATATCTTAAAGAAACCATGGAAAAATAATTGGTTTCGTAAAAATTTCTAAAACATAACATAAATTGAACATAAAAAATACTGGGATATCAAAAATATCATTTTCCACAATTAATCATATCATAATAACATTAATAGGGTGATAAAAACATTACTTAATGAGAGATAATACATGGATAAAAAGTAGACGTGAAAAATAAAAGCTATTAGAAAACACATTAAACATTTTATTTTAAATATGGCATAAAAATTACTTTGAAAAAAACATGTTAATGATAAATGGGATAAATTTTAAAACCTAAATATATATATTTGAAAATAAATGATACTTTAAAAGACATAATGGTTATAAAACATATTTGTGTGGAAGATGAAACATTTGATATTCAATGTGTAAAAAACCTTTTCTTAAAATTTTGAAAATCCTTGGTTTGGTTTTTTTAAAAGTGAAATATATTTTCATTATGAAAAGTGGAAAAGTTGATTATGAGAATCATATAAAATAGTCCATATTATCTATCTAAAAAATATAGGAGAACATTTGTGGGAATTAAAACATAGACATTTAATGAAAGATTCATTGGTAATAATATGAGTTATTCTTACAAATGTTATGGTTTTAATTAAGAAGAAATTATATCAAAGAAGTAGTTATTTATTATTTTATTTAATTTAAATATATAATAAGAAGAAATTAAATATAAATTATGAAAGTGGTAGGAACAAATAAATCTTGAAAATTATATTCAAGTAAGAATGACTATAGAGTAATGAATCATAAATAGTGTTGATAAATCATTTACCTTGAATTATATCTTAGTTTATTACACTCTAGCCTCTTGTATTAAAATAATAAATAAATTAATTCAACTATTTATTAATCTTATTCATATCTACAACATTTTATAGTCCTTATTTCTAATTATTCTCTATATGCATATTAGTTAGTTACTATCTATTTTCAATATCAGGTGTGAGTAATCCAAATAATTTTAAACTAGTTTTACAATCAAATTGATGTTATTCATTGTTATCTAAAATTTCATTGTTAGATAATAATATATGGTATTATAATTTATCTATTATGATATTTTATAATGTTATAAATTCATTCTAATATCTTTGTTGTGTAATTTATTGTAGATAAAATGATGATAAGCATGTTTCAGTGTTTTTTAATAAATTAATGATGGTATATTATTTAATAAGTTAAATATTAATATTAAAAAAATAAAAACAAAATAATTAATTACATATTAATAAAAAAATTTATGTTTTCTATTACATATATTATATTAATTTATAAAAAAATTTATGTTGGTGATGAAACTGGTCCAACAAAAGTATGCTACAATCTATGTGTGGATATAGCTATAGAAGATATCCTTTTATTGTAATATCAATATCACAAAAATATAATGAAATTAATTATATTTTATTAATATAATAAATCATAATTGGTAATATTTAAAATACTACTTTAAATAAAAATAAGTTTTCATTTATAAATAATCTTCTTTTTCCACATGGAATATTTGTTTTAGATGGTAAGTTTTACAGTGACCATTTATTTATAATATTACTTATATAATGAATAACTTAAATTTTAAAAATAAAAATTATGAAATAAGTAATATATATATTCGGTAAAACTTTATCTTTAACGATCATTTAATGGAGATGATAAATAGTTAAATTTTTTGTTTTGGGAAGTGGTAGTCCGCACATGCACATGATTGATGTTTTCATTTCACTACTGGAAATACAGGATTTCCCAATAGTTTAGAACTGTTGGGAATGGCTGTAGAACCGTTGGTATATGTTATACCAATGGTTCTTCAAACTGTAGGGAAGTAAACTGTTGCAAAATCTTTTCCCAACAGTTTACAGTGAACCGTTGGGATAGGGAGGAGGTAAATTACCCTATCCCTACGGTTCTGGAAAACCATTGGGAAATATTTTTCCCAATGGTTTACAACCGTTGGGATAGAGTGGAAAAAATTACCATTTTTTCCCAATGGTTTGGCCAAACCATTGGAAAAAACCCAAGGTCTCCTCTTTCCCAACGGTTTCTAAACCATTGCGAAAAGTGTTTTACCAACGGTTCTATGAAACGTTGGTACAATAAAACCCAGACATGCTATGCCAATGGTTTCAAACCGTTGACATAGCCTATGCTGGGGAAAATTGCCCAGCAGCTCTGCAATTTGCCCACCATGTCTCATTTTGTGGGTTCCCACTCATTTTCAATCCAATTATTATACCTAAAATAAAATAACACATACATATACAATTATTGTACCTGCAATAACCAACTAACACTTACATATAGAGAACAAATTCACACACATTTAACATATAATGCTAGAACTATACACATCCATAATTAAATTAGAATTCAAAACGTAATTATAAACATACATAATTCATTTAGAATTCAATTTAAAATTTAGATGACAATTATATGTGGAATCCGGAAGTCCATTCATAATTTGATCGGTTTTTTTATATCATATATTTTTACCTGAAATGATGTCCATTTTAAACAAAATACATACACCTAGAGTGCTACTGGCCACACATTGCCTCGGATTGAGGCAGGGCTGACTCGTACACGTCAGATATGACCAATGGATCGTTGTGATAAAGTATCGACACAATCCGAATGCGTTTGGTCGGTTTTCCGTATGCCAGTTGATGTTTTTAAATTAAAATGACGTCTTTTTGAAACAAAAGGCACACTTTGAGTGGTGTCGGCCACACCGCATCTCAGATTGAGGTGGGGTTGATTCGTACACGTTACATATAACCCATGGATCATTCTCCTAAAGTTTCAATGGAAACCGAATGTGTTTGGTCGGTTTTTCGTATATACTTAAAATGTTGTCCAGTTTAAAAAAAAGAGAGCCACTTAGAGTGATTTAGGTCACACCATGCCTCCTATTAAGGCGGGGTTGACTCGTACACGTCACATATGACCCATGGATCATTGTGATAAAGTATCAACAAAATCCAAATGCATTTGGTCAGTTTTCCGTATGTCAGTGGATGTTTTTAACTTATAATGACGTCCTTCTGAAACAAAAGACAGACACTTTGAGTGGTGGCGGCCACACCGCACCTCGGATTGAAGCGTGGTTGACTATTACACGTCACATATGACCCATGAATCATTGTGCTAAAGTATCGACACAATCCAAATGCGTTTGGTCAGTTTTCTGTATGCTAGTTGATGTTTTTCACTAAAATGACGTCCTTTTGAAACAAAAGACAGAAACATTGAGTGGTGTCAGCCACACCGTGCCTTGTATTGAGGCGGGGTTGACTCGTACAGGTCACATATGACCCATGGATCTTTGTTCTAAAGTATCGACACAATCCGAATGCATTTGGTCGGTTTTCCGTATGCTAGTTGATGTTTTTCAATTAAAATGACATCCTTTTGAAACAAAAGGCAGACACTTTGACTGGTGTCGGCTACACCGCATCTCATATTGAGGCGGGGTTGATTAGTACACGTCACATATGACCCATGAATCGTTATCCTAAATTTTCAACAGAAACCGAATGTGTTTGGTCGGTTTCCTTATGTACTTAAAATGTTGTCCATTTTAAACAAAAGAGACACACTTGGAGTGATTCCGGCCACACTGTGCCTCAGATTAAGGCGGGGTTGACTCGTACACGTCTCATATGACCCATGGATCGTTGTTATAAAGTATCGACACAATCCAAATGCGTTTGGTCGCTTTTCCGTATGCCAGTTGATATTTTTCGCTTAAAATGGCATCCTTTTGAAACAAAAGACAGACACTTTCAGTGGTGGTGGCCACACCGTGCCACGGATTGAGGTAGGGTTGACTCATACACATCACATATGACCAATGGATCGTTGTGCTAAAGTATTGACACAATCCTAATGAGTTTGGTCAGTTTTTCTTATGTCAGTTGATGTTTTTCACTTAAAATGACTTCCTTTTGAAACAAAAGACAGACACTTTGAGTGGTGGAGGCCACACCGCACCTCGGATTGAGGCGTGTTTGAATCGTACACATCACATATGACACATGGATCGTTGTGCTAAAGTATCGACACAACCCAAATTCGTTTGGTCGGTTTTTCGTATGCCAGTTGATGTTTTTCAATTAAAATGACGTCCTTTTGAAACAAAAGGCAGACACTTTGAGTGGTGTCGGCCACACCGTGTCTCAGATTGAGGCGGGGTTGATTCGTCCACGTCATATATGACCCATGAATCGTTCTTCTAATGTTTCAATGGAAACCGAATGTGTTTGGTCGGTTTTCCGTATGTATCTATAATTTTTTCCATTTAAAAAAAAGAGAGCCACTTAGAGTGATTATGGCCACACCGTTCCTCCGATTAAGGCAGGGTTGACTCGTACACATCACATATGACCCATGGATCATTGTTCTAAAGTATCGACACAATCAAAATGCGTTTGGTCAGTGTTCTTTATGCCAATTGATGTTTTTCAATTAAAATGACGTCCTTTTGAAACAAAAGGAAGACACTTTGAGTGGTGAAGGGCACACCGCACACCGCACCTCGGATTGAGGCGAGGTTGACTCGTACACGTCACATATGACCCATGGATCTTTTTGCAAAATTATTGACACAATCCGAATGCGTTTGGTCAGTTTTCCTTATTCCAGTTGATGTTTTTCAATTAAAATGACGTTCTTTTGAAACAAAAGGCAGACACATTGAGTGGTGCCAGCCACACTGCATCTCAGATTGAGGTGCGGTTGATTCGTACATGTCACATATGACCCATGAATCATTCTTCTAATGTTTCAGAGGAAACTAAATGCGTTTGGTCGGTTTTCTGTATGTACTTAAAATGTTGTCCATTTTAAACAAAAGAGATCCACTTAGAGTGATTCTGGCCACACCGTGCCTCTCATTAAGGCGGGGTTGACTCGTACACGTCACATATGACCCATGGATCGTTGTGCTAAAGTATCGACTCAATCTGAATGAATTTGGTCGGTTTTCCTTATGCCAGTTGATGTTTTTCACTTAAAATGACTTCCTTTTGAAACAAAAGACAGACACTTTGAGTGGTGGCGGCCACACCGCCCCTCGGATTAAGGCGGGGTTGACTCTTACATGTCACATATGACCCATCGATCGTTGTGTTAAAGTATCGGCACAATCTGAATGCGTTTGGTCTGTTTTCCGTATGCCAGTTGATGTTTTTCAATTAAAATGATGTCCCTTGAAACAAAAGGCAAACACATTGAGTGGTGCCAGCCACACCGCATCTTAGAATGAAGCGGGGTTGATTCATACACGTCACATATGACCCATGAATCGTTATTATAATGTTTCAATGGAAACTTAATGCGTTTGGTCAGTTTTCCGTATGTACTTAAAATGTTGTCAATTTTAAACAAAAGCGAGCCACTTAGAGTGATTTTGGCCCCACCGTGTCTCCGATTAAGGTGGGGTTGACTCGTACATGTCACATATGACCCATGGATCTTTTTTCTAAAGTATCGACACAATCTGAATGCGTTTGGTCGGTCTTCCATATGCCAGTTGATGTTTTTCACTTAAAATGGCATCGTTTTGAAACAAAAGACAGACACTTTGAGTGGTGGAGGCCACACCGCATCTCGGATAGAGGCGGGGTTGACTCATACATATCACATATGACCCATGGATCGTTTTCCTAAAGTATCGACACAATCTGAATGCGTTTGGTCAGTTTTCTGTAATCCAGTTGATGTTTTTCAATTAAAATGACGTCCTATAGAAAAAAAGGAAGACACTTTGAGTGGTGCTGGACACACCACATCTTAGATTGATGCAGGGTTTATTGGTACACATCACATATGACCCATGAATCGTTCTTCTAAATTTTCAACAGAAACCGAATGCGTTTGGTCAGTTTTCTGTATGTACTTAAAATGTTGTCCATTTTAAACAAAAGAGAGTCACTTAGAGTGATTCTGGCCATACTGTGCCTCCGATTAAGGCGGGGTTTACTTGTACACATCACATATGACCCATGGATCGTTGTGCTAATGTATAGACACAATGCAAATGCATTTGGTTGGTTTTCCGTATGCTAGTTGATGTTTTTCACTTAAAATGACATCCTTTTGAAACAAAAGACGGACACTTTGAGTGGTGTCGGCCACACAGCGCCTCTAATTGAGGCTTGGTTGACTCGTACACGTCACATATGACCCATGGAAATTTGTGCTAATGTATCGACACAATCCAAAAGCGTTTGGTCGGTTTTCCGTGTGCTAGTTGATGCTTTTCAATTAAAATGATGTCCTTTTGAAGCAAAAGGCAGACACATTGAGTGGTGTCGGCCACACTGCACCTCGGATTGAGGCGGGGTGGACTCGTACACGTCACATATGACGCATGAATCATTTATCAAATGTATCGACACAATCTGAATGTGTTTGGTCTGTTTTCCGTATACCGGTTGATGTTTTTCAATTAAAATGACGTCCTTTTGAAACAGAAGACAGACACCTTGAGTGGTGCCAGCCACACCGCGCCTCGGATTGAGGCGGGGTTGATTTGTACATGTCACTTATGACCCATGAATCGTTCTCCTAAAGAATCAACACATTTTGAATGTGTTTGGTTAGTTGTTCGTATGTCAGTTGTTGTTTTCACTTAAAATGATGTCCATTTTAAACAAAAGAGAGAGACTATGAATGGTTTTGGCCACACCGCACCTCGTATTGAGGCAAGGTTGACTCGTACACATCACATATGACCCATGGATCGTTGTGCTAAAGTATCGACATAATCAGAACCCATTTGGTCAGTTTTCTGTATGCTATTTGATGTTTTCACTTAAAATGAAGTCCATTTTAAACAAAAGAGAGGCACATTGAGTGGTTTCAGCCACACCGCGCCTCGGATTGAGGCTTGGTTGACTCGTACACATCACATATGACACATGGATATTTATCCTAATGTTTCAACGGAAACCAAATGCGTTTGGTTTGTTTTCCATATGTACTTAAAAGGTTGTCCATTTTAAACAAAAGAGATACACTTAGAGTGATATCGGCCACACCGCGACTTGGATTGAGCCCGGGTTGGCTCACACACGTCACATATGACCCATGGACTGTTTTGAAAAAATTTCAATAGAATCTGAAGTCGTTTGGTCAGTTTTTTGTATGTCAGTTGTTCTTTTTACTTATAATCCAAAAGCATTTGGTCGGTTTTCCGTATGCCGGTTGACGTTTTTCAATTAAAATGAAGTCCTTTTGAAACAAAAGACAGACACTTTCAGTGGTGCCGGCCACACCATATCTCAGATTGAGGTGGGGTTGATTTTTACACGTCACATATGACCCATGGATCGTTCTATTAAAGTTTCAACAGAAAACGAATGTGTTTGGTTGGTTTTCTAGTAGTAAATGTAATCAAGGAGGGTGGGGGCTGTCCGGTGGGGTTGTCCATGGGGCTATCCGGTGGGTGTCTGGGGGGCTGTCCGGGGACCAAGGAGGAGGGGGGGGGACTGTGCAGGGGGATATCTGGGGGGTGTTCGGGGGGGGGGGGGGGGGGGGTTGTCCGGGGTCCAAGGAGGAGGGTGGGGGGGGGGGATGTCCGAGGGACTGTCTGTGGGGTTGTCCGAGGGGCTGTCCGGGGTCCAGGGAGGTGGGTGGGGGGCTATCCGGGGGGTTGTTCAGGGTGCTATCCGGGGGCTATCCGGGGGGTGTCCGGGGTCCAAAGAGGATGGTGGGGGGTTGTCCAGGGTCCAGGAAGGAGGGGGGTTCCCAAACACATAACCACTAAAAGACAACAACATCCATAAAAACAGAAAATATATAAAAATATCTCAACTCCAATACTATACTACGAGTCTAGATAAAACCAACTACTAGAATAGATTAAATATCAAATCTCAGTAATATCAGTAAAAAATATAATGGATCAATTTTTCCCACATCAGCATCACCATCATCACCATCATCATCACCCTCGTTCTCGTCCCCATCATCGTCCTCGCCCTTCTCAGCCCTATCCTCCTCACCCTCACCCTCCTCCTCACCCTTGCCACCCACCTCACCCCCCTCCTCTCCCTCCTCTTCCGCATCAGACTCCTCACTATCATCATCGTCAAGCTGGACATCATCATGACCACCAATAGAACTACCATCTGGTGCACCATATATAGAACGTATCAACGACATATAATCATCAAAATCTGGGCTGGCCTCTATTGGAAGTGTTGGACGTAGAACCTCAATAAATTTCATAAACACACTGTTTTCCCTAGCAGACTGTTTTTCCATCTATGTGGCCCTTTTCTCATCCTGTTCTTCCAATGCCCTAACTTTCTGCAGCTCAGTGGCACTACAGCTTGTACCTAAGGAGGGCCAATACCTCGTCGGGGCTATCCTAGGTTGACATCATACTCTACCAGGATGCTCCTCTCCCAACACCTGATGTAAATGATCTGTTGGCCCAAAATTGTCTGGTTCTTGGGAATCGAGGGTCTATAAAGCAACCTATTACAAATATAAATATATTATTAAGTTACAAAATATATATTAAAATATAAAATCAACAGATTAAAACTTACAATCTGCTGCTGAGTCGCTTCATTGACGGCACTTCCATCCTTCTTCCGTCTACTCAAGCAAAATAGTTTTTCTCGAGGCACACATCCTTCAATATTCTGTATTTTCCTCTACAATGACATTGAAAAATATAGTTATATAAAAACATTAGAAAATGATTATATAATTGAGAAAACAAAAGAAAATGTAAGTTGTAAAGAAAACTTATAAAAAATTGTCATACCTACTTCCTCTCATGATCCAGCATCATCATACGTCCTAGTGTGTGGAGGTATTTTTTTGCATCAATGTATTTTTTATTTTTTCCAGATGATTCCTAAATAAAATTCAATAATGAAAATGATAATATTAATGAAAAACATGAAAGTTATTATTTAAATACCTCAAATGTAATTCATACCTTAAACTGGGTACTCGTCCAATAAGTAATCATCTGACGATACTGCTCTATAGGAAAATAATCCACGACCAGTACCGCCTCCAACTCAGTGCCAAAACTAGCACGCAATCCAATATAAAACTCATGCTTGTAGGCTCTCCAAAGCTTGCCTAAATCCTTAAGATGATCCGCTCGAGCACCCTCACCATCAGAAAAATTAAATCGAAGCTGGAATAAAAATATTAATTCATATAAATACAAAAATAATTCATGGAATTAAATAAAACAGATTTTTTACCCATATCTCTTCCCAAGCTATATCCTTGACCTCATGTGGCAAATGTATCCATGACAGCGGGCTGACGGGAATGATGTCGGAGTATTTGGCAAGCGTCGCAAAAAAACTCCGACATTGTTTCCCTGATTTCTCAACCATTTGGTTGTCTTCATTGTAATCCTTCATAACCTGTGTGTGGCGGTTCCACACCGAACGCATGCATGTACACCCCCACCCCTGCCTCCTGTCAGTAGATGTATCTTTCAGGAAATAAAAACAAATTTTTATCAAAACATGTTATAATGAAAATAAATATTGCTATAAATATTTGTAAGGTTTTTATTTATATACATGTGCCAGTCTGATCGCTGAGTGCCGCCGGATCCCCAGAAATTGATGGAACACCCTGTGGTGGAACAGGAGTCGAATTCGATGGAATATAGAAGCTCGGAGAGACAGAAGTAGAAGGAAAAGAAGATGGGATAACAGTATGACTGGATTCTGACTGGGGAGTGGGAATCATCATGGGATGTGAAAATGATGGAGCATAAGATGCAGAAGGTAGCGAAAACATGGGAGGCCTAAATATCCCATGCGTCCCTAACGACACACAAGGATCATAATGTGGGAAGGATGACATGTCAGTGGGAGGTGCAGGGTCTAGTCGGGCATGCGCAGATGATCGTCCACCTCTGGTATGAACCCTCCTCGTACCACCGGCCTGAGTACTAGGACCTATACTAGGCTCCTCATCGAATAACTTTTGACGTATAGGTGGATCCTACAAAAATGTTTACAAAAAAATTTATCACATGACATTATATATTCTTTAAATATATATATATTTGAAATAAAGTACTCACAATAGGCACTAATGGTGGAACGCCCATCTCTGTCATCCGAAGATTGTTCTCCATCATTTTATTCCTTCATCTCTCTTCAATTGGCTACATTTACTGCTTTTGAAAACAAATATGTAATTAATTAGAAAAAGTAAACTAATGTGTAAACCAAAAAACTAAATATATGAGGAAATAGGGGGATTCATTGGTAATTTAGCTATCAATTGTTTTAGATGAGCTTGAATGAATTTAATAAATCATAAAAGTTGTAATTTTCACCAAGTTAGAAATATTGTTTGAGTATGTTTGAATACAGTTTAATTCCAAATTAGAAAATGAAATTCAAATAAAATAGCAACCAATAGACTTTGAAAATCCACATAACGGTCAAGTCAGCTAAAACATATTTGTGTTCAATACTAAATCAATTTGAATATTACCAACCTTAACAACCCAACTCGAGGTAAACCAAAAGAATTGAGAACATGGATGAATGATTCTATATATTTCCAACCACAACTTCAGGTTCACAATCAACTCTAAAAATTGAGCTATTAGAGTCATCAAAAGAAATAAATGGATTGGTTCCAATGGAAATAGGGAAAATGTCAATTCCATCATCACCATCATAAAACATATGTCTTGGAATTACTTCAACTATGACACCAAATTCTGGTCGAAGTTGGTCTTTGACATAAAAAACATGATTAGCCATTGATGCCACACACATATAGTTTTTCGGTAGAAAGAGTGTGAGTCATATTAATTACTTAAAATCAACAGTCATCAATAAATGTGCCATGTCTCGTCATCGAATCAAACCAATGGAATTTCATCATTGTGACTTGTCCATGAGAGTTATAATCCAATATTATTATTTTCTCAATGACTCCATAATAACCCACATTTTCAAATCGCAGTCTACTAGCTGATGCACTAGAATAACAATCTGTTGTGGCAGTAACCATAACACCATCATGTTGTGTTCTCATGTTCTCTTCTCGTTCAGTGAAAATAAATTTGTACCCATTGATAACAATTGATTTACAGTCACGAACCACGATATTAGGACCAAAATCCAAAGCTCCTATTTCTTCAGAGACAGAGTCAGTAGACAAACTCAATACCTGGAATATAAATGACTGTTAAACTTAATTAAATATTGAAATAATTAATTTAAATAGTAATATTTTTACCTTCAATTTTAACCAAGCATAAAACTCTTTGCTATACAAAGTCTCTCTCCTTCTCACCGATAAAGAACGATGATTCTTATTTATCGTGTTTTATGTTACCTGTAGATAAAAAATATGAATATTTTAACAGATATATATTTAAGATATACATAATTAATTTAGTTACCTGATATAGTCATTGAATAAATCACAATTGAACAAAACTGTGCGATGTGCCATCTCCCGCTCTTCATGGATTAATGTCTTCAATGTATATGATCCTAGAATTTCTCCTGTTTGAGGAAGTGATGGAAAACTCAGTTCAATTTTCTCATTCTTTTCTTCTTCATTTCTCGTTGGTCTGTTCAATCTTGTAGTAATATCAGAAAAATACATCGAGCAGAAATCCATACATTCTTGAGCTAGGTAACCATTCACGATAGAACCTTCAGGATGATTTTTGTTTCGGACATAAGACTTTAATGTGAACATATTTCTTTCAGTTGGATACATCCAACGAAAAGAAATAGGTCCTCTGAGAAGTATTTCAGTGGGAATATGGATAGTCAGATATAGCATGCATGTGAAAAATGATGGAGGAAATATTTTCTCCAACTCACACAGAATTAATGGGGAATCTATCAACATTTTTTTTCAAGAAATACTTGGAAAAAATCTTAGCAAAAAGATCTCTAAACAAATCGCACAACTGAATAACAGCCACCCTTAAATTATTGGACAAAAGATGATGGATTGATATTGGAAGCAACTCATGCAGTAGAACATGATAATCATGATTCTTCAAAGATTTTAGCTCCAACTCTCTTCTGTTGACCCCTTTAGATATGTTGCGTGAATAACCATTCGGAACTGTAATAGTCTCTAATAGTTCCGGAATTTTTTTTTCCGTAGGTGTCATCACATAAGAATCACATGGAAGTTGCCATTTATTTTCACTGATACACACAGGATGCAATTCTGGTCTAATTCCCCAATACACCAAGTCACGCCGAGATCGTAAATCATCTTTTGTCTTCCCCTTGACATTTAGAAGTACCAAAAGAAAAATTTCACATATATTCTTTTCAATATGCATTACGTCTAAGCAATGACGTAACAAATTGGTTGACTAATAAAGAAAATAAAAAAAGATACTCCTCTTCCTCCAATTGTAATAGGTTTTAGTGGAAACATTCTTTCTCTTTCCAGATTATATTTGACCCTTCCCGAACAAAAAACTGAAATATTTCAATTCATTAAGCACATCAGTTCCAGACACACACTGAGGTGGATCATCGGTCTCTATGGTATTATCAGATCTTCTATGATTCATTCTACATGGATGATCCTTTGGAAAGAATCGTTGATGTCCCATAAAACTGAAAATACAAAGATGTTTCAGTCTTCTGGATCGTGTATTCTATATACAAACTGGACAAGACAGTTTTCCCTTCGTGCTCCATCCAGAAATCATTGCATAAGCCGGAAAATCATTGATCGTCCACATAAGTTCAGCACGCATCTGAAATATATCTTTTGAACATGCATCGTATGTGCGCACACCCACATCCCAAGGAAGTTTCAACTCTTTTATTAAAGGTTGCATGTATACATCAATATCAATGTCGGGATCAGAAGGACCAGATATGAGTATACTCATGAAAGTGAAAGGTTTCTTCATACACAACCATGGGGGAAGATTATAAACGTGTATATAAACTGGCCATGTGTTGTGCGAAGTAAGAATCTTTCCAAACAGATTAAAACCGTCAAATGAAAGACCCAGCCTCACATTACGCACGTCAGCTGTAAAATCAGGATGATGAGCATCAAATCTCTACCATGCAAATCCATCTGCAGGATGAACCAACTCATCATTAGTATTCTTTCTCTCGGTATCATGCCATCTCATTTTTATTGATATGTCATCAGACATAAAAAGATTCTGGAGTCTGGGGATCAATGGAAAGTGCCACATTACTTTTTTTAGAACATGGGATGGTGTTCCATCAGATTTTGACTTCTAGCGGGATATGCCACATTTTATACAATCATTTCGTTCAGCGATTTTCTCCTAGAATAAACTGCAATCTTTCGGGTAAGCATGAATTTTGTTTTCTTGAAATCCATGTTTCTCAACTAACTTCCATGCCATATAGTGGTTTAAGGGAATATCAGCATCATCTGGAAGAAAATCCTTCAAGAGGGTAAGAATGTAATCGATTTCTATATTAGAAATCCCATACATAGTTTTCCCATGAAACAATCAGATTAAAAATTCCATCTTTTTCATTTTATCACATTGTTGATATACTGGATTCGTGTCAGCATCATTCAATTTTTTCACCCTATAAATATCATCATTTTCACTAGATGCATCAGTTGTCCTCATATTGAATTCTTCTTGAGTCGAAATCCTATTTTTCATGATGATGAATAATCGGAAACCGGTCATCTAACAAATTCTCCATTCCAGTCCTTTCATTTCGATCATCATCAATTTGAGATTTCATTTTCTCCCCATTGTGATACCACACAAAGTAGTTTTCTTGAAAACCATTTTGATTATGTGGTAGCTGACTTCTTCACGGCTCAGCCAAGGTCTACCAACACAATTGGAACATGGGCAGTGTATGCGACCACTATCTAAAGCACTGTGAAATGAAAAATCTATAAAGCTCTCCAAATTGTTTTGAAAAACTCTTGAGATCTGATCGTTTTCATACATCCAACTTCTGTCCATTCTATAAAAAGAATTTATATAAGTCATTTTGTCATAAACAATTCAATAGGATTGAACTTTAATAGAAAATACATTTATGTAAACAATAAAGGAAGGAGTTTCTAGTTGATGTAGAGAACTATTAAAACAATGTAAAGATATAATAATTAATTCATTTTTGTGTGACTAGATTTGAGGTGAGATGTGTTTTGTAATTTTTACATTTATAACAAACCAAGAAGACACCATAGACCTGATGAAACATTGTTCAAGATAATACAAAGTGAAGGATTTTCATGAAAGATGCAGAATGTGTAAAGAAAGTTTTTTAAATAAGTTATTGATTCTAAAAAATTGAAATATTGTGAAAAGTTAGAACATTTCATAACACCCAAACTAAAGTCCACAAAAGTACCATATCACCCCACTAAAAAAAGGAAAACCACCTACCCCACTACCCCAACCATGTCAATTACCTCAATGAGGGATTCTATGTCTGTATTTGGGAAGAGGTTGTAGGAGTCTAACCTGGATGGGGGAGTTGCAGCCGATCAGATGGAAGACCTCAGGTAAGGGTTCACCTGCGTGGGGGATTCTGGAAATCGGGGGAAATGCAGAGTTATTTGCTTCTGTATAATCAGAGGCGGGCTTTCCACAGGGGTGGAGGGGTTTTCTAGGGGGTACGGGGTTTCCAAAGGATGGGCGGGCTATCCACGAGGGTGTTAAGGCAGTCTAGGGGGATGGGGAGTCTAGGGGGTGGGCGGACTATCCACAAGGGTGGGGGGGGCTTTCCAGGGGTACAAGGTGTCCAGGGGGTGGGGGTTTCCGGGGGGTGGGGGGGTGGGGGGAGTTTCCAGGGGGTCAGCGGGCTGTCCACGGGGTTCGGGGGCTATCCAAGGAGTAGGGGGTTTCTAGGGGTGGGAAGGCTTTCCATGGGGGTGGCAGGGTTGTCCATGGGGTACAAGGTGTCCAGGGGGGTGGGCAGACTTTCCACGAGGGTGGCAGGGCTGTCCAGGGGGTAGGGGGTGTCCAGGGGGGGTGGGCGAGCTGTCCAATGGGGTGTGACTGAGAGCTGTGAGATTTAATTGGGTTCTCATTCATGTTATGAAAAACAAAATATGGGTGTTAAGGATTAGAATAGTATTTTTTAGTGAAGATCCAATTTTGTAGGATTAGTGACTTGATAACATGATGGTATCAAGTTTTCCATTGGAAAAATGTTGGGGAATTGGATTCTAAAAGGCTCCCACAACCTTCCAAGGATATATTATTTCTACAAAAATGTGGTGTGGGAAAAGGAATTCATCCTATATAGTTGATTTCACTTTTAGATCATGTGATTCCTTACTCATCAAGATGACTAGACGAGAACCAAAACCAAAGAGGCCTCAAAACTATCCAAATCTCTAGAAGTGATGAATTCCCCATGCTTATTGGTGAACTATGGAAGTGATGACTTCCCACTCGCACAGCCCCCCTCCCCACCTCACCCCCAACAGACTCCCCCTGCACAACCCCCCTCCCATCCACCGACTGCACAACCCCCCCCCCCCCCCCACCTGCACCCCCACTTGCACAACCCCCCATCCCGCACACCCACCTGCACAGCCCCCTCCCATCCACCCACTACACACCCCCCACCTGCACCCCCCACCTACACAACCCCCCTCCCCTCACCCCACCCATGCCCCCACCTGTACACCCACCACCTCATCCCCCAACATACTCCCACCTGTCCAGCCCACCCCCAACCTACACACTCTGCTCCCCCCCACCACTTGCACAACCACCCCCACCTACAGCCCCCCCCCCCACTTGCACAACCCCCCTCCCCCACCCCACCTGCACAGCCCCCCTCCCCCCACAACCACCTGTACACCCCACCCCCACCTCACCCCCAACAGACTCCCACCTGCCCAGCCCACCCCACCCAACCTGCACACTCCGCTCCCCCCACCTACTTACACAGCACCCCCCTCCACTTTCACCCCCACTTGAACATCCCCCCTCCCCCACCCCACCTGCACAACCCACCCCAGCCCCACCTGTACAACCCCTACCTCACCCCCAACAAACTCTGAACTGCCCAGCCCAGCCCCCCCCCCCCACCTGCACACTCCACTCTCCCCCACCCACTTGCACAATAACCCCCCTCCACTTGCACCCCAACCTGCACAACCCACCCCTCTCCCCACCCCCACCTACACAACCCACCACCACCCCCACCTGTACAACCCCCCACCTCAACAACCCACCAGCACAACCCCTCCCCCCACCTAAAAACCCCACTAGAACACCCCCTCCCCCCACCTACTGCACCACCATCACCTCCCACCAGAACAACAACAAAAAACAAAAACAGAACAAAAAATTGATTCACACATGACACCAGAACAAAAACAGAAAACAAATAACAAATCAAATTGAAATTGTTGGGTATACCATACTGCACAAACCTTAGGTTTAAGCCAAATCAAAACAGAAAAGAAAAAAAATTAGATGCAAAAAATTAAACATAATGTACTACTTACATATTTGAAGTGTAGAACAAAACAACTTTGTGATTGAATATGGATCTTGTGGAATGATTTTCCAAGCGAGAGAGATCTTAGGTCTCAACATTAGCAGTTCAATCGCGTGGATGGGATATCGGGTTTGCCGGGATTTTAGGGGAAAACATTCCCAAAAGTTTTCTAAAACTGTTGGGAAAGGTGATCTTTACCTACGGTTTACACAAACCATTGGGAAAGCCTTCCTAAGTAATGGCCTTTACCAACGGTTTTTACAGACCGTTGGGAAAGGGAGAAAAAATTTTAGATTTCCCAACGGTTTCTTCAAACCGTTGGGAAATACGTGTTTTATACCCCTATACCAACGGTTATGTTGAACCGTTGGCATACAAGCGTTGGGAAAACCCAGCTTCCCATAAGTGTTTTTTTAATCGAATGGTAAAGGATAAATAATGTTTATACCATTAATATAATAAAATTTTATTATATTAATTATATATATTTCATTAAATTAATATGATTATAATTTTTCATATCTGGGTGTATGATAATGATAAATAATGGTAGTAAATAAGAAAGTAATACTTACGTTGGGGATTCAGATATTCTCTTGAAGTATCCTTTGGAAATAAAGAGATTGAAGCTCTTTTTAAGGCTATAGGCTTCAAAAAATTTATATAGATCTATAAGAATTTAATTTAGAATAGTTTGGTGGAAAGTTTTATCTATATGTGTTTCCTGAAAAGGGTGGAATTGATATCCTTTTATAGGTGAAAATGAGGGAAAATATTTGTAAAAGAATGTTGGTGTAATGGCCCGAACAACAACTCACTAAGGAGTTTTCCAAAAACTCAATTCCATAAAATGGTTCCACCGGAATGGTGGAACCATGATGGTGGCACTAGCCACAATCACACACTGAAATATTGGTACCGCTTACAATGTTCCACAAAACCACTGACACCCTAGAGGTCGCACCATCATGGTCACACACCAAAACGGTGGGACTGATTACGGAATTCCACTGAACCAATGGCACCATGATGGTGGAACCACTTACAATTTTCCACCAAACTGGTGGCACTATGATTGTTGCACTGTAGCGGTCACAAAATTGTAGTAGAACACCGAAATGGTGGTACCACTTATGGTTTCACCGTGATGGTTGCACCATTACAGTGCCTTACCAAATGGTGTCCCACCCTTTGTTTTTTCTAGTATCTAACTTTTTCCAGTTCCACCCCCAAAATGTATATTTTGACGTAAAAGTGTTTCAATACCCATTTCAAATCCATTAATATCCCTTAAATGATATCAAAAATCCCCCAAGATCGAGGCGAACTTTGACTTACCAAAATGTGGGGATTTTTCCTCGATGCCACACCCTTTTCTTGTACATTCTAGTTCTTCCCTTGTAACATGTTTTCCTCTGTTTAAAGTAAACCCTTTATATTTCTGCCAATATGGTCACCTCTATAATGAGAATTATTAAATGAAAATTAATTCCATCGTGTGTAACCACCCAACCACTTGGAGAAACCACAATCCCCCTTTAAAAGTGGTTCATGAATTCATATTTCATAACTTCAAGAACTCACCTTTCATCGCATGGGGATTATTTCTTATTCTTGGCTGGTCTCTTTCCTTTCCTTGGTGCATTTGGATTCCCCCTTCCCGAGGCTAGTGGTGTGCCTCTGTAACACCCCGAGATTTTATGAAAAATATTCTTTTTAATTTCATTGATGTCTTGTGTTGTATGATACACCAAAAGGAGCCTTCACTACATGCATCCCTGACTTGGCTTGCATTACACGCAATCGCGACCTTCCATGATAACGTGTGTTGTACGTAATACCGAGTTTCACTAAACAATGATATGTTATATAAACTAGACATTATGAATAGTAATACCCACTTTTTGAAATTTTATAAATTTTATCGTTCGAAATAGACTCCATTTTTGGATTCGGAATATCTAAATTAGCCTAGGGTAATTTTTTGGTATTTTTCTAAAAACCTTTAATTTTTCATGAATAGTGAAAACACTGGGTTACTATTTAAAAACCGACTTTTTATTTAAATAGTTATTTATTTTATTTAAATTTATTTTAGGTCAAGATTGATACATAATACCTATATAAGTTCAATGTAATTCATTGGATTCATTTTATAAAAATTTGAGGCATATAAAAATCTTATTGAACTTTTCACTGTCTTTTACCCACCTCCTAGGAGAGTTTGAAAATTTACATAAAACATAATTTTACCATTCTGTCAGTGGAATTTTGAAAATCCGAGAGACATGGTTAATGGAAAGGTGTAAAATGTGGTTCAATAAGAACTAAATAATGTTTGGTGAATAGTAACTTTTTACTTCTATTTTCCACGGTTAAAAGTAATTAGGGTAATTAAGGGTAAAAATGATATTATTATTACCCTAACACATGTCCTAATTCTATTGTAAAAGTGCAATTCGACCAAAAAAATCCTTAGTATTAGAATATTACCCTTTAGGTCCACTTGTATTAGATTAGGACATTTATTATTATTTTATTTAAAGAAGAATTAAAATAGTTAAAATCAAAGTTTGATAAGTAAACAATTTTAATATAGGGTTATACATAAGATAAATTCGACTATAAATATTAATTAAAAATCCAAAAATATTTACAACATAATTTTATTTTATTTATAATTTTTATACATTAAATAATCTAATTTATTTACAACACAATGATGATGCAGTAATTACCTTATTAATGAAATATTAACATAATTGATGTTATAAATACCCAAATAAATCTAATTTTAGACTTTTTATGAATTAAACTAATTTTATCGGATAATATGACATGTTAGTATTTATATCATTAATTTTGTTCTAACTAATAATATTGTTATAATTTTCACAAAAAATCAAGTACCAAATGGTGTCAAAATTGACATAAAATAGTTTTTTAAAAAAATATTATATTATTTATTATTATTTTATTCCCAAAAATCTTATTTTTGGGCCAAATGACTTAGATAAGGATATATATATATTAATAATTAACCACTTGGGGTTCGTTTGGCTTGTTATAGAACGTTTATTAACCATATAGTGTAAGAAAACAAAAAGACACTATAAAAGTTAAATTATTTAACATAGAGTTAAATCTAAATTATAAGGATAAAATAGCAACCTAAACATGTATAAAACCTATTGGTTGAGAGTAATTCGACCCATCCCCACCTTTGATTAAAAATAAATCAATTTGGAGCTATTAAAAACCAAATATGACGTTATTATAAAATAATATTTTATGTTTTCCTAAGGTGCCCCTCTCCTCCCTTATAAAAAGGGAACCCCTTCCCTCTTCTCTTCACACCATTTTGAGCCTTGAATCTCGGCCAACCCCAGACAATTCATCTTTTCTACCTCTCTAGTTATATCATAGAGGTTATGGTCTTCTAAAAAGACCAACTATCGTGCCATAAGAAGAAGTTTAAAGGAGGTGCGTCGAAGAAGAGGTAATCTCTTCTAACGATTCTTTCAAGTTTCATTCTTCTTCAACTTCATCTTATTTAGTTGATTCATTATAAAGTAAAAACATCAGTATTACTTATATATTGATATGTTATTATAAATATCAAACAACCCCATTTCACCTTCTATCCATCTTATGGAAAACGAAATCACCGCGCGTGCGTACGTACGGAAAACCGTCTCCACGCTGTGGTGTAATCTGTTTTTCCACCACCACCTTACTTGGATGGGTATAATGGTGTAAATAATAATTATATATAATTATTATAAAATAATACGTATTCTGTGATATTATATAATCCCCTCCAATTCCATTCAATAAATATGGGAACAATATCATCTCTCGTGTGTACGTACAGATTACCGTCTCCAGGACACGATAAGATTCATTTTCCATGTTAACAATTCAAGAATGATTATAAAGTGTATATAATAAGTAATCATGAAATATATGACATAATAATGATACTGGATTTTTGTATATATATATATATTTATGTCATCTACTTAATTAAATTCAAGTAAAGAAGGAAAGGAAAACGGCATTCATGCGTACGTACGGCCTACCGTCTCCATGAACGGTGTATTTATTTCATTCATATATCTATTATATATATATATATATACTGAATATATATGATATATAAATCATGAATTGAATTTTTTAAGTAAGTAAATCATGATATAAGTAATAATAATATCAAGAACAATAAATCGAAACAGGTATGATAAATAAAATGATTTTACCCAAAACGCTGCTTTAACATGGAATTTATAAAAGAACGTGTATTATAAAGTCATAATTGAACCATATATTATATCATACCAATGAATATTATTATTTAATAAGTCAATAACACTATTTAAATCATTATACAGGAGGTTCAGATACATATGAAGCATATTAGATGTAAGGTTAGGGAAAATCTCATAATCTTATTTTTATACGAGATTGTTTATACTTCAGAATTTATTGGGGAATATTTATCATCCACATACATGATTCCCCAATATGTAACATTATTTATATCCTCTTAAAGTTTTTTAAATCCAATCATACCCATTGGTAAGTTTTTATTAAAATATATGAAAGGAATCTTTTGTCGTTTTTAGTACGAGGTACTTTTTTGAATTTTCCGACCAAAGTACGAGAAGAATGTTTTTCTTTAACTTAAACGATATCAATGGATTTTTAGAAAATTATTTCCATGAAGATTCCTTTAAAATTTTTCAAGTTTATTTTTAATAAACTTATTTTAGTTTAAAATTTTATGACATGTTAAGAAAGGAAATTTTTTTTTGAAGTAGAAAGGATATTTTCCTCAAGAATGAAGTTCAAGTGTTTTATCAAAATTATTTTCCATCTAAGATAATATACGGTTCTGTTTCTATCCCTATTTTTACATTTATTTTATTTTGTTATGATTGAATTATTTTTATGATGTACTTTTATCTTATATGGATTATTTTATGATGGCATGATGTTTAAGATTCCCATTTTTATTACATGGGTTATGCTATGATGTATGATGTATGGTTTTGTGGCACACATAAAAATGGTTTCATTATGAGATGGGTGGGACCTATATTTCCCTCCAATTCATCGGGTAACTATTTATATCTCATGAGATAGACATGGATGAAATGGTAAGTTAATCTGGTTCAGTGTTACAGGACTGAAACGAGGAGTTAACTCGATTTAGAAAGGGACTTTGTCCACTAAGATGGTCTTGGTAGAAATGACTTAGATACTATGGAAATATTATCATGTGGTTAATGTTTTTCCACAATTAAAATGTTTATTTCCAAGCTATTTTATCATGATTGATGTTACATTATGATCTATTCCTTACGTAATTCAAAGTTTTTTGTCGTTGCTCAAGATTTTGATGTTTAAACATTATGTTCATGTTTTTATGTTCAAATGTATATGGTTTGTTTAATTTTCTCCATGATTACCTTTACTGAGCATTTGAGCTCACCCTTTATATGTTTTCTTTTCCCCAGGATATAAATAAAGGTTTTAGGTAAGAAAACAAAAGGGGAAGATCTTTATGGGATATGTTGAAGATCTTTCACCATGATTAGAAGATTATGTTCCGAGTTTCCAAAGACACTAAACTATTACGATCCTCTGGTGTCTATTTTTGTTATGTATTATGTATTCCACAAAAGTGATGTAATGTCCATGTACATCAAGCTTTGGGTCTCTACAGCCTATGCTGGAGCCTTTCCTACTCACTCTTGGAGTCCTTAGAGTTTCTCCCTGGCAAGTCGCACATCCCCAATTCTTGGCACGTGGAGAAAACTTCGATCGTTGATCATACTAGTGGGGTTTTTCCTTCGTATCTATTTACTGTCTACCATGTGGGATGGATATTATAATGTTACTGTAAGGATGGATGAAACCAAACCATATCAAAGATAAAAAATGGTTCTTCAAGAATGAAGGGGTGCGTTTGATGATGCTTCTGTACTATTTTACCTTTTCTTATATGTTGTGAATTGTATTAGCTTATGTCAACTAAAAATAATGGCAATTGTGGCTCCCTTATTTCACACTAATGAACCTATGTTTTCTGTATAATTCTATGATTGAATCTCCATATCATGGAAAATGGATAATCTTGTAAACTTAGTTGATTAAATGGATACCCAATGAATAATAATCCTTTTGTGGTCACCCTAGATAACAAAAAGAAATGGCGGAACTAAAGGAATGGTGTCTTTAAATATGAAAACTCACTTTCTCTGTTCTGGTGATGTGTATGGTTGTTCTGCTTGATTCTTGTGAGGTGACATGAATGGTGATGGGATCCCCTATTGTGCAGTTGTTAGTTTGTGTATTTGGTCCATGTGGGGCTATTTATTAGGGCTTGTATTGGCTCTACTACTTTAAGTGATCTCACAAATCCATTTTTTTCTTGTGACTTTACAAGAAAACCGGGAGTGAGTGCTTAATTTACAGGTTGGATATTTTTCCTTCCTTAGATTGTGGCTATGCCTATTAGTTTCCAGGTAGTGAAAAATTATTTAAATGAAACCATTTCAATGTGATAATAATAATGCATTCACTGGGGAATTGTTTTTTGGGAATGAGTTGTGACTTTGTTGTGGTTATTGTGCTTTTTTTATGAATTAATTGTAATGGGGGTTTTTTATTGGATGGTTTTGGAACCCCTAGGTTGGGATGAGTTCTTATTTACCTATATATATAATTTAGTTCATACGTTTCTTATTTGCGCCCCACCCAAGTTAAACAATTCATACCAAACACCCCCATTTCATGGGAGATGGTGTTTTTCCCAACACTACTATGAGTGGATAGTTAATAGCTCCTTTTTAGCTCCCTTTATCGAGTATCCCAAGACTCTTCGGGTAGCCTGTGACGTCTTGAGGTCCATTATAGCCAAATATTCTTCTTACAGGGTAGTTTTGGTGGTTTACCTAGGTGTGTGCATGTAGTTGATTTCCCAAGTGTTTTTGGGATGAGTTTCAGGTGTCTTCAGGCATGTAAGTAGTTGTTTTAGCCCAGGCGTCTCCAGGAATAGTGGTAGTTATTGTGTCCCAGGTGTCTATGGGTAGGGATTTGTGTGGTTTTTGTGCCGCAGGTGTCTACAGGCAGGATTCATGGTTGTGGTGGCGCAAAAGGTTTTTGTTGGGGAGGCAGTGGGACTATGGTGAGAATGGAGGGAGTGTTCTGAAATGTAGGATGTATTCAATAACTAGTGGGAAATTGGTGAGGGGTACCAAAACATCAATGTGTTATTACTATTACTTTACTTGACTTGCGTTATTTGGGGAGCGTGCCTTAGTGAGGTTTGGGTGGACAGTTTCCTTGCAAGGTTCTTTGGTTATCTCTATTTATCACTGGGCATTAGAATGCCTACCCACCAGTGCTCACGATCTTTTGATCTTCCCTACTGAGTATACATTTATACTCACCCTGTGTATATAAAACTGTTTTCAAGTTTCTGGGAGGACTTCGGGGACCGTGTAGAACCGTATTAGCTCAGACGCAGGGACCATTAGTGTTGTTGTGTTTCTTTTCTTCTGGTACATCCCTTTGGAGTTTTCTTTTACTTGTAGAAATTTATATTAGAACATGCATATGGGAATATATTGTTTTTTATTTTACTTTTACTTCTAGTTTTGGTGTTGTTTGAGACTTACTATCTTATCTCTCGATAATTTTCAAAAAAGGGGTAATGCCTTCCATATCATATATGATTTTATACCCTTTATTCTAGTATCTACTCTAGGGCCTATCAAAGGCTGGACTGGGGGGGTCATTATCTCTCCTTCAACTTGAAGAAGGAAGTATCTTGCAGTTTGTTGTCCCTTCCCTCATCTTCGTGAAGGCATGTAATGACAGAAGAGTATCAGAGGTGATGGTTGAGAGATAAGATGGAGTCCAAGGTTAGGCACAGTGAGGATCACATGGGATGGTAGGGAAACAGTTTTAAGAAATCTTGGTATATTAATTAGGATAGGGAATATCAGCAAGGACATGGGATTTAAGGTCCCCCGTGATCCTATGCAAGGACTTTGGACCTACCGAATGACCAAGTGAGGCTACAATTATTGTATGGTAGAGACTATAGGAAAGTTAAATGCATCAAAATGAATTTTTTTTCTTCTGTGAAATGGTTATTTTTGGGATTTAAAATAAATAAAAATTATGAGAAAAATTAAATAGAAATCCTCTACACTACTCGGGCTTAAGAATTCCTTGTTTACCTTGTAGTTATGTAACCCAGATGGTGAACAAATGTATTGTGGGTGATCGAGTCCCAAGAGGCTAATTTGGATGATCAGAAGAGGGATGGTTGAGAGGGGGAGGATGACTAGTGGAAGAGGATTCTTCGTGCCTTTTAGCAGCAGACCTTTAGGAATTATGAGGGCAGTGTCTCCGACATAGAGACAGAGAGCTGGCTCGAGGAGCTAGTCATAACTTTCAACTTGATCTTTGCTCCATTGGAATATTGGGTTCCTATTGCTGTAAGACAGTTTCATGGAGTGGTGTGTCAATGGTGGACACTCTATCTTGGGGAGAAGAGGGAGGCTAAGGTTTCATGGACTGACTTCGAGAGGGAGTTCAGATCATAATTCCTCTCTTCCACGATGAAGGCTGAGAAGGTGAAGGAAATAATCTCCCTTCATCAAGGGAGTATGTCCGTGAGGGAGCTTTGGATCAAGTTCAAGGATATAATTATCTTTGCTTCAGACCTCTTTTTGGATGAGGAGTCTCAGGAGAGACGTTTAGAGGAAGAACTCCAACCTTCTCTTTATTATATTGTTACTTTCTTCACTCTACCGATGAACATGGAGGTTCAGAATAAGGCTAAAGTGGTGGAGAGGATTCACATGATGGGAGGTGTACCATGAGAGGGGATCCAATTAAGATTATCAAAGGGGAAGGTCAACAACAGCAGACCTCTAGCATCAGGGCCTTCTAGGTTTCTTCTACTGGGGTTCTATCCCCAACTGTTCCAGTTTCGATCTTCCAGTCATCACCCCTTCCTAGAGGGACCATGACTGAGATGTTTCATCTTTGGAAGTCATGGGGACCTTCATAATCAGTTCCTGGACCAAGTACAGTATAGTGGGGGTTGGTAGGTTTATCACTCACCACAACAGTAGTAGTTTCTAGCCAGGCCCCTCAGTAGCTGCATTAGGGATAGAGAGCTCCCACTCCACCGAGAGTAGATGTTGTAGGAGGAGGCTGACCTCAGATACCTTGACAAGGGAATTATCTAGGAGGTGGCTTACAACCATGGCACAGAGGAGATGGTCATGGGGAGTTGCACACCACAGAGGTAGTAGTTCTAGTGGGGGAAGAGGTTGTTTGAGGTATGATCATCTTGTTTAGAACTCCTGCTTGCACCATGTTTGATTCAGGAGCTTCACAATCATTTTTTGAACTCAGTGTGGCCCATGATTTGGGTCCAGATGCCAAGAGACTTCTTGTGGCCCTAATTTTGTGTTCTCCAGTCAGAGGTCAGACTAACTTGTCTCATGTCATTTGGTGATGTAGACTGATGTTGGGACCAGATCAGTCTAGTGGGGACTATCTTTTGCAATAAATGCATCCATATGTTGTCATTCTAAGCATCAATTGGCTTTTATTTGTGTGTTTTGTTATCAAATGCTTCCAAAGAATGGTCTGGTTTTTAGATAAAGGCAGACAACTTCTGACTTTCGTCAGCAAGTGGGGTTTCCATGAAGGTAGTCACTGAGTGGATCCATTTATTTCCTTGTTAGTTGAGATATCCATGTATTTAGTTGATAAAAATATGGAGGAATTCCCTTGGATCATCAGTGAGTTCCTAGACGTCTTCCCTAGAGAAGTGGTGGCCCTACCCCCTCTATATGATGTCATGTTCGGGATAGACTTGCAACCCAGTGCTCGTCCGATTATGATGGCTCCCTATTTGATGGAACTTTCTGACTTGTGAAAGTTATAGATACATATTAACGAATTGATGAAGAAGGTTTTTGTTCGACCAAGCACGCCACAATGGGGTGCTCCATTCTTGTTCCCAAAGAAGGTAAATAGTAGTCTCATGATATGTATAGACTACCATAGGCTGAACCACTCAACGGTCAAGAACCATCACCCTCTCTTGAGGATCGATGACCTTTTTTTATCAGTTGAAGGGGGTGGTATTGTTCTCCAGGATCAAACTGCAATCTGGATATCACCAGTTGAAGGTGAAGACGGGTGACATCTCGAAGACTTTTTTCAGGTGCAGATATGGGAACTTTGAGTTCATTGTCATGTAGTTTAGTGTTACAAAAACACCCGCCCTGTTCATGGGGCTCATAAACACTATCTTTCGAGAATATCTATAGCAGTTTGTAGTCATTTTTATTGACGACATCCTAGTTTATCCAAGATCATAGGAGGATCATTCCAAGAATTTGATGATGGTTTTTGAGGTCCTCCGACAGTACTAGCTCTTTGAGAAGTTATCCAAGTGCATATTCTAGACACGAGAAGTGAACCTATTTGGACACATGGCATTCGAGTAGGGGATAACAGTGGACCAATCAAAGGTCGATGCAGTTGTTTTTTAGGAAGAACCCAAGAACATGGAAGAGGTTCATAGTTTCCTAGGATTATTAGGTTACTACCAGATATCCGTCCCCAACTTCTCCCAAGTTGCAACAAACTTGACATCCTTGACCAAGAAAGACTATCCTTTTATATGAAGTGAACAGTTCCAGGTCGCCTTCAGTTATCTGAAGGAGAATCTGGTTAGTGCACCAGTACTGAGGTTCCCAGATGAAGGGGTGATGTTGGTGGCATTCTTTCTTGCTTTAGTCCAAGGATTGGGGTGTGTGCTGATGCAATAGTATAGGTGATCTTTTATGGGTCTATACAGTTATGTCCTCATGAGTGTAACTATTACACCCACGACATAGAAATTTTAGCGGTTGTGTTCACACTAATGTTGTGGTCGCATTACCTCATCGAGGAGTGCTTCGTGGTCTTCCCGGAGCACAAGAGCATGAGGTATATTTTCTCCCATCAGGACCTGAACTTGCAGAAGTGGAGGTGGATGGAGTTTCTTCAAGACTACAACATGTAAATATCTTAAATTTAAGGTAAGGGGAATGTGTTGGCTGATACCTTGAGTAGGAAGTCGCAGAAGGATGTGGTTTGAGAATCAGCAGATGGTCGGAAGGTGATGGAGGAGTTGGCAGCCCTACACCTGGATGCAAGGGTGTAAGATGGTATAGGATGTCTGTTTCAGTTAATAGTACAGTCCTCTCTGTTGCAATAGGAGGGGGAGTCTCAGTGGGGTGACTTAAAGGCTGAAATGATGTGTGATTGTGTTTATCAGGGAGATAATCCAGGAGGATGGTAGGTAGACAGGAAGAATCAGATGCGGTTTCATGGGAATTTCTTCGTCCCTGTTGAAATTCTCAGAGGAGTTCTTTTTGAGTTCACAACTCACCCCTGGCGGTACACCCATGAGTTTCTATGATGTACCATGGTTTTAGGGGTCACTTTTGGTGTCCTATGGTGAAGCGGGTAGTGGCGAAATTTGTGGAAAAGTTCCTCGTGTGTCAGTAGGTGAAGGTTCAAAACCACATCCTAGGAGGTCTGTTACAATCTTTAGATGTCTCCATGTGGAAATTGGATGACATTTAGATGGATTTCCTCACAGAACTACCCATAGTTCAAGGGGGTTGTGATGATATCTGGATAGTGGTGGACCGACTTACGAAATCCACCAACTTATTGGAAATCAAGGAGTCGAGTGTAGTGGATGCCTTACCATAGAGGTACGTGGACGAGGTGGTGTGGTTTCATAGAGTTCCGAGGTTTATAGTCTAAGATCAGGATACCTAGTTTTCTTCATGGGTCTGGAATGGATTTTAACATGCTTTTAAAACCTAATTATGCCTCCACACTTATTCCCCCCCCCCCAAATAGATGGGAATATAGAGAGGACCATCCATATATTGGAGGATATTCTACGGTCATGTGTTTTGGACTTTGGGGGATCATTGGTATGACACTTTATTTTGGTAGAGTTTTCCTAAAACAATAGCTATCACTCAACCATTGGCATGGCTTCGTTTAAATCCTTGTACGAGAAGCTGTGTCACTCACTCGTGTGCTGGAAAGAGGTTGGAGATGTAGGTGTTCTTGGCTCAGTGGTGGTGTAGAGCATGACAGAGAAGGTTTAGATTTTACGGGAGAGGTTGAAGACAGCTCAAGACCAGAATAAGTCATATGCCGATCATAGGAGGAGACCATTAGAGTTCCAGTTTGGGGACCACATATTCTTAAAGGTCTCCCCTTAGCATGGGAAACAATGTTTCTGTTGGGGAATTAAGATTTCTATTAGGTTCATCGGACCCTTCGAGGTGTTTCAGTGGGTCAGAGAAGTGGCTTATCAGCTAGCACTACCATCACCACTACTAAGGGTGCATGACGTCTTCCATGTGTCTCAGCTCTGTCAGTATCTACACGATGATTCACATGTCCTAAGCTAGGGGAGATGTATATCGAGGATAATGTGGAATTTGTAGAGCGATCAATGAGGATTGAGTATCATGAGGATAAGGTGCTTCATGGATGAACCATTCCCTTGGTTTGTGTGTTATGTAAGTGTGGTGGCCTTGAGGAGAGTACCTGGGAATGTGAGGCACAAATGTGCGCCCAGTACCCAGAGTTATTTTGAGTTGTTTTGTGTCTTGTTTTGTACTTATTTGTGACGTATTGCTTGACCTTGTTAATTATGAAATGGACTATCTACCTTGTTCTCTGGATGTGTGTGGAGAGTCCTGACTCAGGGGAGGGGAGGATCCGATACAGAATCAAAATGAATTAATGTTGATGTGGTTAAACCCGTGTGGGCGAGTCAGTGGTGCCCAAAGTGGATAGTATCTTGACATGGAGGAAGGGACTCCCTAATCCATATGATTGGATGGTATGACCTTTAAATGTTTGTGTAGTTACATGGGGGAGTCAGGCGGTAGTGTATTCATGATTTTCTAGAAGATAGATGAGGGGGTGGTGTTCCTATATGTTGAGAATGTTTACTCATGGGAGGTATCTTTCGAGTTGGTTGTTTGGAATCCTCTCTTTTATTCGGTTCTAGTTTTGATTCTTGAGTGTGAGAATAGTTTGATAGGTATATTATATAATGGCATGAATAGTGACTCATTAAAGAGTTTCCCAATAACTCGGTTCCATCAAATGGTTCCATAGAAACAGTGGTACCAGTTATGGTGGCACCGGGATGGTGGTACCGGTCATGGTCTCACACCAAAATGGTGGCACAATGTACAATGTTCCACCGAACTGGTGGCACCGTTATGGTGGCACCGTGATTGTGGAACTGTAGTGGTTGTACCATCATGGTCAGACACTGAACCACTAGTACCGTGATGGTGGCACCATAGCGGTCACACTATCACGGTTTCACACACAGACGGTGGCACCACATGAAGTGGCACCGCGATGGTGATAGCTTTACAGTGTCTCACCAAACGGTGTCTGACCCTTTGTTTTTTTCTAGTTTTTGTGTTTTTCCAGTTCCTCCCCCACAATACATATTTGAATGTAAAAGTGTTTTAATACCCTTTTCAAAGCCATTAAAACCCCCTAAATGATATCTAAAATTCTCCAAGTGCTGAGAGACCCTTGACATAACAAAACATGTGTATTTTTCTCCTGTGTCTCACCCTTTTCACATACTTTCTATTTCCTCCCATGTTACATGTTTTCCTCTGTTTAAAGGATACCCTTTAACTCATAGCCATTATAACCACCTCTCCAATGTGAATTATTAAATGACAATTAATTCCATCATGTTTAACCACCCAACCGCAGGGAGAAACCACTATCTGTCTTTAAATCTGTTCAGTAATTCATATCCCATAACTCCAAGATCTCACCTTTTATCAGACATGGATTCTTTCTTTTTATTAGTTGGTATATTTCCTTTCCTTAATGAATTTTGAGTCCCCTTTCATGAGGCTAGTGGTGCGCCTGTGCTGGAGCTTTTCCTACTCACTTTTGGAGTCCTCTGAGTTCCTCCCATGTATGTCGTGCATCCCCAGTTCTTGGGGCGTAGAGAAAAACATCGACTATTGATCATCCAGGTAGGGTTTTCCTTGGTCTGTATTTATTGTGTATCATGATGGGTGGGTATGATAATATTCCTATGGGGATGGATGAAACCAAACCTTAACAAAGTTAATAATTGGTTTTCAAATAATGAAGGGGTGTGTTTGATGATAATGTTGTACACTTTTACCTTTTCTTATACGTTGTGAAATGTATGAGAATATGTGGACTAAAAATCATTGATATTGGTGGTCCCTTCTTGTGCACCAATTAAACTCTATTTTCTAGATAATTATGTCATTTAATTGATATAACATGGAAACTTGATAATCACGTAAGCTTGGTTGATTAAATGGATTCCCAATAAATATTAATCCTTTTGTGGTCACCCCGGTTAACCAAATAGAAATATGAAACTAAAGTAATGGTGTGTTTAAATTTAGAAACTCCCATGCTCTGTTTTGGTGATGTTTATGGTAGTTCCTCTCAATTCATGTGATGTGACATGGATGGGGATGGGATCCTCTATTGTACAGTTGTTAGTTTGTGGATTTGGGGCCATGTGGGGCCATATGTTGGGGCTTGGTTTGGCTCCAATACTTCGAGGGATTTCACAAATCCCTTTTTTAGTTGTGACATTATAAGAGAACCAGGTGTGAATTCTTAATTTATAGCTCGACAATTTTTCCTTCCATGTATTGTGGCTATGCCTGTTAGTTTCCCGATAGTAAAAAATTATTTAAATGGAACCAATTTAAATTGATAACAAGAATGGGTTCAATGGGGAATTATTTTCTGGGATGTGTTGTGACTTGGTTATGGATGTTGTGCTTTTTTATGAATGAATAGTAACGAGGGTGTTTTTGTATGGGCTGGTTTTGGATCCCCTAGGTTGGGATAAGTGCTTGTTTACCTATATGTATAATTTAGTCCTTATGTTTCTTATTCATGACCCACCCAAGTTGATCACCTTGTGATGAACACCCCCGTTTCACGGGGGAGGGTATTTTTCCCAACACTCCAACGAGTGGCTGGTTATTTGCTTTTTTCTGATCCCTTTCCTGAGTATCCCAGGACTCTTTGAGTAGGTTGTGATGGCCTGATGTCTATTATCACCCAATATTCTTCGAGTTTGGTAGTTTTCTTGGTTGGCCTAGGTGTGGGCATGCTGTTTGTTTCCAAAGTGTCTTCAGGATGAGGCCCAGGTGTCTTGGGGCATGGTGGTAGTAGTTATGTCCTAGGTGTATTTGGGAGTAGAGGTAGTTTTTGTGGCCCAAGTGTTTGTAGGTGGGGATGTGTGTGGTTGTAGTGGACTAGGTGTCTGCAGGCGGGATGTTTGGTTTTTTTGGGCCCAAAATGTTGTTTTTGGGGTGGTAGTGGGACTGTGGTGAGAATGGAGGGAGTGGTATGACATGTAGGATGTCTTCAATAACCAGTGGTAAAGTGGTGCGGGGTACCCAAACATCGATGGGTTATTACTATTACTTTACTTGACTTAAATTATTTGGGTAGCATTTCTTTGTGAGGTTTGGGTGGATAGTTTCCTTGAAAGGTACTTTGGTTATCTCCTTTTCTCATGGGGAATTAGAATGCCTCCCCGCTTGTGCACGAGAGCTTTTGGTCTTCCCTACTTAGTATACATGTATACCAACCCAATGTATATAAAACTATTTTTAAGTTTCCAGAGGGACTTTGGGGACTATGCATGAGTATATTAGCTCAAACGCTGGGACCGTTAGTGTATCTGCTTTTGTTTTCTTTTGGTAGTTCCCTTTAGATTTTTCTTGTACTTATTGCACTTTATATTAGAACATGCATATGGTAATGGATTGTTTTTGTATTAACTTTTACTTCCAATTTTAGTGTTGTTTGGGAATTACTATCTTATATCCTGATCATTTAAAAAAAACAGGTAATGCCTTCCATATCACATATGATTTTATACCCTTGGTGCTAGTCTCCACTCAGGGTCCTATCGAATGCAGTACTCATGGGTCATTATCTCTACTTCAATTTGAAGAAGGAAGGGTCTGGCAGTTTTCTACCCCTTCCCTCATCTTAGTGTAGGTGGCTCGGATAGTTGGGTAATGGTTAAGAATGGAATTTCATGAGGGTTGGGTTTTATTGTAGAGGAAATGTTGGTGATACATGTAATTATTGATTTAAAACCTAAACAGATAATATTGAATGTCTAATTATCTAAATTATTTGGTAACATATTATCCATATCAAATTACCCATTTTAGGATTTATTAATCTTGATTAGAATTTAACCATGATAATTATTTTACCACGAAAAATATAAAATGAATCTTCTTACCAAATTATTAAGTGATTAATCCAAAATTGGAATCTATTTAATCAAATAAAATTTATAAATATTAGAAGATTAACTTTTAAATTGAAATATATAATGTGTTGAAAAACTTTGTTTATATAAAAACTTTCTTTTAGTCCTTACATGTTTTTAACATTGATTGCCTATAAAATGAGTTTTATTTAAATTTTATTTATTTTAACCATTATATTACATTATTATTTTCAAAAAATATCAAAATACATAGAAAATTTTCTTTTAAAATAAAAAATAATTTTATCACTGTTAATAATACTTAGCTTGGTAACATAATATTATTCCTTGAAATGAAATTAAACCCACAGATTAATTTGAAAATTATAATTGATAATATTCATGTCCTTTTATCCAATTAAATTTCTGAAATTGGTAAAAAATAATTTTATTATAAACATGCAAAATGCGTAAAATTAATTTTATGAAACATAAATGATATAAAAATAAAATGACCTTTATTTTATCATACTATTCTAATTTTTTATAAAGTGATTATTTCTAATGACACATGCTAATTTAATGAGTATTATACAATTAAAATATTTAATAATTTAACAAAGGTAAAATAGTTTTTCATATTAGTTTATTGTTGCATGCATGACAAGCCACTCACATGGAATTAAAATATTTAAAAATAATTAATAAAATTGAGGAACTAACATGGTTAGTGGGAGCACCATAATTTTCAAATTAATATATGATGAGGATATATGGAAAACAACTAATAGTATTTCAATTTATAATTATATATTAAATTAATATCTACAATGATTGAATTAAAATAATAACCCAAATTTTATGGAATAATATCTTATGAGGAAGATCCAAGGGTCTTGTAGAATAAGTTAAAGTATATATAATGAATCGGTATTTAAAAATTAAATTAGTTATTATTTTAGAGAAAATTGTGTTCATTATAACATTTAGTAAATATCTCCATGATGATATTTAATAGATGTAAGAGGTCACAAAATAGTGATTAAAATTCTGTATGATTTGATGGTGGATTTATAACAAATGTCATGCTCTATACTAGATATGATATTTCCAACGCATACATTATAGTAATAAAATATCATTTAAATTTAGTATAACTACATAGGTATTGTGCAGAGCTATCCAATTTTACTTTAGAATGTACAAGGGATATATACCTAGTACATAAGAGGAATGAACATTAGTATAATTGGACCTGAACTAGTCTTTATGTAGATTAGTTAGATTTAATATCATTGTTATTGTAAGGTAATGAAAATGATTGTATCATTAAATATAGTAGTATCAATATTTTTAAATACAAAGTATTTTTTGGAATTTGATGTTTCTAAAGAAGGTTTATAAATACAAATTGATGTTTTATAGTTCATCAAATCATTCCATGAGTGTATAGAATTAACATAAAACAAATTATTATAATCTTTTGATAATGATACTTTATAAGATTTCAAGGTTCTGAAATAGAATTAAAGGTCCATACTTTGCGATATCATATCTAGAGTAGTTCTACTAAAGGAGGTGAAGTCACCGATTTAAAATTTTCCATGTTGGAAAATATAGATGAAAAAGTGACTAAATTAAAAGAATTTTTGATTCATGGATTTTACTTGTGAGTTCTAATATGTTAATGTTTATAAATTTTACTCTAGTGAATGTGGAAGAGTTATGAAATTTTGTGCCCTAAACACAACTTGAAAATTACTTTAATAACTTTTTTGTAAAAAGAGGTGGCATGAATCGGTCACCCAACTCATGACCTAAGAAAATTTATTAAATAAAAATGATACAATACAAGAACAAGGTGTAATGAATTTACACCAATATGGGATTAAAAGGGGATACAATTGAGTAATCTATGAGAGAAAAACCAAGAAAAAAGGGTTGCAACTCACAATACCCAACCAAAAGAAACAACACCCATGAGAATCTGCAGCTGAACAAACATACTCAGACTTGTTATAATAATATCATTGGAAGCAATCTGGAAAGAAGTAACCAAAATGATTATCCATGTATTGCAAGAGAAACACATGGGTATAAAAACATGAGGGATAATGAGCTCCAATCAACGAAGATAAGGATTCGATCAGGCAAATCCTTTAGAAACACAGAACTGAAATCTCCAAAGAGAGTCCAAACACTGCCATGATTCTATGAAACCACAAAACTATGAGAAAAGGGGGGTATGATAGGGGATAAAGCATTAAAAGGAGTCAGAACATGGGCTGGGCAACCAAGCCCTTCTTATTTCAAAATTGAGAATCCAGAATACATTTATTAGAGAGCAATATAAAAAGAAAAATCTCCACCCATGTATCCTACACAAGGTTGAATTATGAAATCAAATTATCTAGAAACTAATTCAAGACATCCTTCTTGAGGAGGTTAGTATCTTTAGGATAACAAAAAAATGATCCAATAGATTCTTGAGAAATAGTACCAATTGGTATGTGAGGTGAACCTATCAAAAAAGTAACAACACGAATCAACAAAGAATAATTTCAATCTTTGAAAAAGGCGGTGAAAAAGAATTCTAAAAAATTTATCTCGAGAGGCTGTAATAGAGTTCAAGAAAACCAGAATCTATATCTCAATGCCAAGTAATATCTTTGAAGTTGAAGTTTGGGTCCTTCTTGAATTTCTTGAAAACATTAATAAACATAATTTTTCTAATATCATGATAAATATCAGTAGCCATGTCACCATTTTTATATTTCCCAATGGTAGTTATTTCATTCTCCTCCATCCAAGAATCAAGATCATTTTGGAAGTCTAACTTCTCCTCTATCTAATAAGAATCCCGGTCAGCTGGATCATTTTGATTATCATTACTTGAGGAATATTTTGTGTCAAAATATTCAGATGAATCTGAGGACACTATCAAATTTTCAATAAGGACGAGATGTGGGGGTAAATCATTTTTTTCATTCATCTTAGAAGCTAATGAGAGCATGAAAATTTTCCTCTCAGAATTAGAATTTTCCCTACATTTTTTTCTGGAACTCGGAGTAATGAAGCCATTAAGTTTAATCATTGCTTTTTTCCTTTTCCAGCTCTTTTATTTAATAAGTCATCTTCCATTTGATAGGAGTTTTCAAGGTCATCAGGTTGAGGTTCATCATAATCTGATTGCCAATCCTCTTTCTCCCCATGATATTTAGGGATGGGGCCATTTGTTTTTTCTCCATAGAATTCATGGGTTTGTTTAAAATCTCATCATTACTAATGTAGTTAGATTGGGGTTTTGATGCATCTTTAGAGCTCAAAATGTTTGTGTTATTATTATGAATATCAACATTGGCAGTAGGGGTCACTTTTGGAGCTTCCTTTTCTACCCAAAATGACTTGAAGTGGGGTAGGGGGTGAGGGGGATTCCTTTGTATATCAAATACCTTTATATAATGACTAATTCTTAGACAATTGTTACAAAATGTTGGAACATTTTCAATGATACAGAGATAGTAATATTTAAAATATATTCTATGTTCAAGATGCATTATTATTTCAAATAGAAATTACTATGGATCTTGTATCCTTGAATGTTCGATGGAAAATTCATTATAAAACAAAATTTAAAAGTTATATAGTCACATGGGTTTTGTAACATCAAAAAACATTATGATTTTTTTCAATTTAAACAATTTTAATTTCTTTGATATCTTTTATACAAACAATACCAAATTTAAATGAACAACACTATAATATCAAGATATTATCAATTAATGTGATAAATATCATTTACCAGATAGATTCATGGTTATGAATAGGGTGAAATAAATTATGGAAATTAAATTTTAAATATGTATAAGAAAAATTCATTGGTCATCAATTGAATATAAAATGAAATTAAAATCAATTAAAAGTAATAGAAATGTTTTTTGAAAAACTATTTTTATGTGTGAAATAGGTTTTTATATTAATAAATTAGATAAATTTATATTGATGAATGACTTAGATGAATTTTATTTATAATATATTTAGTAAGGTATTTCAACATTCATATAATGGTTTTTACTGGGAATGTGATAAGAAAAAATTGAGTTTTATGCTTAAAACTAATTTTTTGAAAAATAGTTTTCATTACGTTTTACACCCATCTTTTAAAAATAATATATTAAACTTATATAAATTTAATATTGAAAAACTTAATCCTTATTTGGAATTAAGTTTTCCAAATTTTGTTAACAAGTCCCATTTATTTTGGATATTATGAATAATAATAGTGGTAAATATTTGTCACTTATCTTAGAGTAAATAAGTTATTTAAGGTTAAAAAATATATTATTAAGATTAAGAAGTATACAAAAAAATATATCTTATTTAAATTAGACAAGTTTATTTTGACCATTTTAATATAATTTTCAAATATATAGAAACTTTTTGCAATTTTCCTTTGATAATGACCTTAATATTTTTTATGTAAAAAACAAATAAAAATTAACACTACATAAGTTTTATTATCTCTAATATTTTTTAATGTGGATAATAATAGGTTATATTAAATTATAAGTTTTTATTTTAAATATGAATTTTTTTTATCATGTTATTTCACTGTTAGTTTTTAATGATTGAATAACTACCTTAAATTATTAAACAACGTCGACATGGTACTAGATCAATTAATAGGAAAATAAAAATAATGTTTAAAAAATATTAAAGTTAGTACAATGTGGATGAATTATTTTGTTTCATTGTTTTAATAAAAAATATAATAATTTATAAATGTTTTGAAACTCTATATTCTAATTAAATTTCTATATATTTTTTAATGTAAAGTAAGTGAATAGTACAGAAAATGACCTTAATGGAATCTTATATAAAATAATATTTTATTAAATGAATTAAAATAATAAGAAATATAATATTTGGACATGTGAATGGTATATGAACTATAATATCATCCAATTTTGGTTTACTTTTACTTTTAAAGTAACATTATTTATATCTAAATAGTAATTTTTTGATATCATGACAATCAGCAAAAGGGTTAACAAAGGGGCTAAAACTAAGAGTAAAGGTCTAAAAAATCACCTAATATGTTATAAATATTATATGATGAGATTATTTAGACTTTTAATAATTTTATATTTTATATTTATCAATATGGATACAATTTAAAATGATCATTAATTTATATCAATTTAATACTTTAACAAATTCCAAGGTTGCCCTTCTATTCACTTATAAAAAGGAACCAACTCTTCTACCTTATTCAAAATGTTTGAGAACTATAACTCAACAAATAACTACCATAATACCATATTAGATTCCTTAGTCACATCCTAGATCTAATTTCATTTCAAAAATACCTTTTTCTCATGGATTAAGGTGCTAGACAAATAAGGTTTCTCAATGAAGAGGTATAACACTTAACTGAGAACTTTCAATTTTATTTCCTCTTCTAACAGCTCTAAAAAAATGGTATCCTTTAAAAAATGAATGAATTAACATAATTTTTTAAATTATTTAAAATGATGATGTCAAAAACATTATCCACATTATTTTTATCTGATGTAAAGAAAAACATCACTCGTGTGTACGTAAGACCTACCATCTCCACATAGTGGAGTAATTCATTTTTCATCACAACTTTACTTGAATGGTTATAAAGATAAAAATAATGAATATATATTATATTTATTTCTATATTAATATTCTAATAATGGTGTAAACATGAGAAATATTCAAGGACAGAAACATCCCAACCGAAACTTACAAGAAAAAAGAGTAGTTAATACTTTGAAATAATGATTTTAACAAAAAAATTATAAATAAAATGGTGTTGAAATACTTTAAGTGGATAATAAATGATATTATAAATATTTATATTTTTTATATAATCACAATAAATTTAAATTTTTTATACTGGATGTTAAAAGTGCATAAAAATCAATTCATACTTGAGGTAAGGATTTATTTTATAATCTCATCCTTAATTAGGTTTGTTAGTGCTTATGTTTTCCATTGAAGGAATTATATTATATTTATATCCTAAAAACCATCTATTTTCATCTCTTGAGGTTGTATTTGTATAATATATGTTTTAAATTCATTTTCCACTCTTCATGTACTCATGATACCAAATTAATGATTTTAAGGAAAACTAGATAGGTTTTCCTATTCGGTCAGGAATATTTTTCTTAGATGTCTATATTTTCATTATATCATTTTAAATAATGTTTTTAATATTATTTAATTATTTCATAATGATATTTTACATATTTTAATTTATATAAAAAAAATTAAAAATAACATTCTTTTTAATTTCAAAATTAGGTAATTTTTTACCAAGGTGTAAACAAAATATTTTTTAACATCCAACAGAAAAAATAATTTTAACACTTCCATAAATAATATTTACATGAAATATTATTCTATAAGTTTCCACGATTCTTTCTAAAAAAATTCAAAAAATAAAGGATTTTTTTAAAATTTCAAATTAGTTATTTCAAAATGAAGGGTATTTTCCAAAATAAATTTTCCCATAATAATTTAATTGTAAATTATTTTATGTCAACATCCTTTGATGAATATTTTGATCTAATGAGGATTTAATCAAATGATACCATCTACGATATTTATTTGGAGTAATTATGATCATTTTTACTAGAGAAATTATTGACACTCATCATGCTAGTTATCTTAATATGAACAGTTATTGAATGTTAATGCATAGCGATTAAGTTGTATTGTTTATTCATATGAATAATGAATTGTACTTATTAAGTGATTAATGGGGCCCAAAATTACATACCCCTTTTGGGTCAATTGATACCACGAGACAAAACAATAAGGTTATTTTTTATAGGACATACCCATTTATGTAAGATGTCTTGGCTTAAGGCCTCAATGAGAAGTTTTATATGTCTCACATTATGAATTATATTATTGGGAATTCTATTATTGATTTACATGTGAAAATTTTAATAGTTATGATATCCATGGATAGGTTTCAAGAACTTGTGATTATTAATATCGCATTATTTTATAACCATTTATTACTACCATATTGTCCATGCCTAATTTATTCAATGATAGATTCTATTATAAACATTAGCTTACTAAGAATTTGAGATCACACATTTCATATGTTTCTTTTACCCATGATTCTTAGATGATATCTATGTTTAACATAAAAGGATTTACTAGAGGGAATAATACTATTCAAATAGAAAATAATTTGTTATATTTTAGGTTTTCTAATGTAATATTATATTCAAGAATTTATATTGTTTTCAAATAATATTATACTATTGGATTCATTTGGATACTATCACTTATATCTTGTGAAATTTTAATAAAGTAACCAACAGGTCTAGGCTACTAGTTTCTAGGTTGTTACTATTGGTATCTGGGGTATTTTATTATAAAACATTGGATGTAGATTTAGGAAAAAAAATATATTAGAGAAAATAATCCTATTATAGGATCAAATAATATGTATATATACAAGATAATATAATATACTTTTTGTAAGGTATATATTATGTGGTTTCCTAGAAAATACATCCATGTTTATAAACTGTATAGTGGATATAATTGTGGGAAATATGCACCTTTGTGTAATAACTCTAAAAGGGGAAGATAGGGTATTTAATCGATCATCCCAAGTGCATGATGAATGATCTTATGACTGTACGCTAGAATAGATAATCCCAAGTGATATGATTTGGTTTATTCACATACTCTTTACAAACCATTATAATATATTTGAAATGTTTTCTATGATTTGAAAATATTCCCAATTATACTAAGACAATTACTTTGAGATTAGTTATGTATAAATTTTCAATTTTTGTTATGTTTTTCACAGATTATATATTTTAAATAATGGTTTATAAATTTATAGTCTAATATTTTGAATGACATTGTGAAGAAATAGGTAATAGTGGATGGAATGGAAACCCTATCAATTTAGGTAATCTATGTTGGGATTTACATCCAGGGAGAGATAGTGATACTATATCTAGAGCTAGGGAATGATCTAGATAAAAAAATTATAACTAAATTGGGAGAACTATCCTTTGTTATTACTAATAACCTTCTTTTTAGAGAGTATCCTTCTATAAAACAATGTGGCCTTACCATTTTAGACTATTTCAGGTGATAATAACCTCCTCAATTCAATGTATCTACAAATACATTAGTAGATGACTAACAGATACATTCTCTATAAAAGTTATTACTATTATTTGGAATTAATTAAATGGAGAAAGTTTTCATGGTAGGTTCTCATCTAATGATGGATTCAAATCAACAATGGTGACTGATTTAAAACACAAATAATTTGGATGAAATAATTACCATGGATTTGAAAGAGTTTAAGGTAATTTTCTAGGATAAATATTTTTTTCAAAAAATGATGAGATATGTATAGAAAATTCTACGTCTAAGATAAAATGATGTGGAAGATCTTGATATGTATGAATCCAAATTTATAAGGTTTTCATGGAAATATTTGGAACTTGTTCATAATCCATAAAGGAAGATTGACCATATCAATAATGGTATAAAGCCAATCCTTTAAACTTCTCTTGTCTCCTAAAATTCTAATCATATAATAATATTATATAACGTGGTATCAATATATATGATGAATTATCAAAATCATGTGTCTTTGAACGAAAATAGGAGATGAAGAGGACAAATGAGAAAATGGATAAGAAGAATAAGAGGAGTAGGACTTATAACATACACTAATTGTAGATGGAAACACCCTGGTATATCCTTGATGGGAATGATAATTTTCTTTATGTGTGGATATAAATTCCATTATTCCCTTGGATGCAATGGTATGTGATAATCCATCCAATAATAGTGTTTCGAATACATAGAGATAAGGAATTATTCCAATTAGTACCCAAACATCAAGGTAAATTACCATCTAATAGACCAAGGGGAGACTTATAATCATTTTAAATTACTAAATCTAATGTTTAAGTTCCTATAGGGGTATTGAAAGGTATAATATTTATCCACTTAAATATTATAAATTTTTTATTTGATTTAGGATCAACCCAATCTTTTATATATAATGAATTTTCTTAATATTATCACATCACCAACTCAACAATTATATATTGAGTTGGTAGTGAAAAATCGTATTATCATGATAATAATATCTCATCTATATAGCTCAGCTCCAATATACACTTATAGGAATGTGATTATTGAAAATATATTTATTCTTCCTGTGGTTTAATTGGATGTAATTTGGGGGCATGGATTGGATCTCTCATTATAAAGACTATATCAATAATCTAGTAAGAGAAGTTACATTTGACATTCTAAATCAACTTTTGATCATCTATCTATGAGGGGTTGAACCAAAACTCCCAAAGCTAATTACATCCATTATATTGATTTACTACCTATTCATGAGTTATATTTATCTCCAATGGTTATAAAGAATCTCAATATTGAAAATTTTCCTATTATATAGACATATGATGATGTATTTCTAAAGGGATTTCCTAGACTTCCCCTGAATCAATTTTTTTTGTTTTAAATTGAACTCACACTTGGTTTTAAAAATACTTAAAAACACCATATATAATGACCTCAAACAAGTTATAAGAATTAATAAAGAAACATGAGGTTAATATATATAAGGAATTCATTCGGCATAGTCCATAACCATGGGGTGAACCTATTCTTTTTGACAATAATAGAGATGGTTCAATGTGTATTTTCATTTATAATCATTAACTTAACATGATGACTCTTAAGAACATGTATCCTCTACTCCATATCGGTGATCAATTTGATCAATTACGAGGAGATCAATATTTTTCTAAGATTGATCTTCGATCTGGATTTCATTAGCTAAGTATCAAGAAAGAGTATATACCCAAGACCACTTTCAATATGATATATTTTCATTATGTATTCATATTAAATCCATTTGGATTTACCAATACTCATGATATCTTAATAGATTTATTGAATATATTATGTATAGATTACCTTCATATGTTTTTGTTAGTATTTATAAAAATATAATTACATATTCAAAGAGAAAGGAAGATCAAAAAGATCATTTGAGGATTGTGCTGTAGATTACATGGAAGGAAAATATATATTTCAAATTTACCAATTTTGAATTTTGGCAACATAAAGTCCCACTATAAGGTTGTATAATTTCAATAGAGGGTACATCGGTGGAAACATCAATGAAAGAAGTTATTGAATTATTTCCTAGACTAAATAAGTTGACCAAGATCTATATATTTCTTGGGTTGGAAGTTTACTACTGATGTTTTGTGATAGATTTATAATGTCTATCAATTCCACTAACCTCATTGACTCATAAGGGAACAATTGTTTGTGAATATATCAATATGAGCACAATTTCAATGAATTGAAGAAGGGAATCATCAACTTGCATGTGATTACACTACCATGTCATGAAGAAGAGTTTTTTATATATATTCATGCATCAAATAAGGGATTGAGACTCATCCTCATATAGAATATGATGGTGATGTCTTATGATTTTCTCTAATTTAAAATTAATTAACAAAATTACCTAACATGGATTTGGAGATAGAATCAGCAGTTTTTTCATTGAAGAGACGGAGTCATTATCTATATACTGATATGTGTGATATATATGTGGATCATAAAATCTTGGAGTCCATATTTACATAGAAATACATGAATATGTTTCATAGAAGATGTTTAGAGTTGATAAAAGATTATTACTTCTCAATACAATAAAACATTGGGAAGGAGAACAAGGTGGATTCTGCTCTGAGTCGAAAATACCATGACAGTTTTTCAATAAAAAAATTATAAGAGATCCAATGTTAACAGTTTTTCATAATATATATATTGAAATCCTTAGGAAAAGTTTCATATATTATATTTCTCAGATGAATATTCAACAATCCATCCATGAAATGAATAAGGAGTTATAGAAGGATGATGTGGATTTACAATAAAAAGTGAGAAATGTTGCAGTGTTCAAAAATGATCATGCTGTATTCCTAGGGTTTGAGATCCAAGTAAGTACTTCCTCAATAATAGATTTTATACAGATATTGTATTATTCTTATAATTCATCATTCTTTATTAATCCAAGATGTATGAAAAATTATAGATATTAGAAATAGTATTTTGGTGGGATAACATAAAAAGGAGTATGTTAGATTATGTATATTGAAACCTATAATTTCAAAAATATATGGTTGATAGATATATGTATTGGGGGATTTTATAACCATTACCCATACATGAATGGAAATTGAAAAAAATTACCAAGTATTTCATCTTTGAACTCCCCAAAAAATTAAAAGGCCATAATAAAATTTGGGTTTTCATTGATAATGTTATGAAATCAGAATGTTTTATTTCTATTAGATAGTATTTCCCTCTTAATCAACATACTGAGTTATATATTATGGAATTTTTAATATTTCATAGATTACCACTCTAAATTGTATCTAATCAGGATTTGAGGTTTACCTCAATGATCCAGAGATATCATCAACATGATTTGGATATAGAGTTGAGTTCTAGTACTACTTATTATCCTTAAAAAATAGTCAATATAAAAGGACCATTAGAACTCAATAAGACATGTTGAGATCATGAGTGACGGATTTGAAAAGTGTTTAGTATCAACACCTTCCTTTAGTGAGATATTCTTACAACACTTTCCTTCCCTCAAGTATTCTAATGGATCATTTTGAAGACGTAGATTGAATGATTTTTATTACAACTTTATAAATAGATGTAGTTGGATAAATAAAGATATTGGGGATTGATATAAATTATGAAATAGAAAATAAGATTTTAGTTATTCAAATGAACATCAAGTCCTATAAGATTCAATATAAAAGTTATGATGATAATAATCAGTGAGATATAGTTTATAAAGTTGGTAGAATGAAAATTCATGTGAATATATTAAAGGTAAAAGGTTATATGATTTGGAGGGAAGGTTAATATGAACCCTAGATATATCAATAACTTCAAAATTATTTATCATAATGAGATAATAACTTTTTTACTTTTCACTTCCACCAAATCCCTCTCAAATTTGCGATGTGTTCCATGTATCGTTCCTCACGAATAGAGTTCCTCATACATGACATGTGATGAATATTGAGTTCATAAAACTAGTGAAATATATCTATCAAGAGGATAAATTGGTAAATATTTTGTATTTAAGAGAAAAAGTGACGAAGAATAATCCCGCTAACCTGGTCAATATTAGGTGGTGAAACCATAAATTTTAGGAAGCTACATGGGAACTAGAGGATGTGATGTGGAATAAATATCCTCAATTGTTTGTATCTAAGTGATGGAATACCAATGGTGGAATTATTATATTGGGGGTATAATGTAACACTATAAGATTTTATAATATATTTCCCTATAACTAAATCTAATTTCTTTGATGTATTTCTATATTAAAAACACTAAGTTTAAGAAGACCATGATATACTATTGAAATATTATTACTTAATGTGATAGTTATCACATAGTCATTTTATTAAAATCTATAAACGAGACAAAATAAATTTCAAAAATTATTGTTTACACCTGTAAAAAGTGATTTCACTTTTTAACAATTGATTAGAAATGAAAATAAAATCATTTGTAATTAAAATAGTGTTTTTATTAAAAAAATTATACACGAAATGTGTTTTAATCTTAAATAATGAAATAAAAAACTATTGATAAATTATTTTAATAAAATTTATAGATTATATATTCAATAAAATGTTTTAACATTAATCTAATTGTATTTACTAGGAACATGATAGGAATAAATCAAGTTTTATGCTTGAAAATATATTTTTCTTAAAACTATTTTTGTTGAATTTTTCATAATTAATTAAATATGGATTTCTACTAGTAATATATATTTTATATTAAAAAGGGTTAATATATTTGGAATCATGTGGTTTATTTTTTTGTAAAAAGGTCCCTTTTATTTTTATCATTATGAATATTAATATTGGTAAATATTTGTCATCTTAAAAGGGTAAATTAGCTAATTAAGGTTAAAATATTGTGGTATGTCTTTAAAAACATATATTGCAATTTACTTATTTCTATTTTATGAGTTTATTTCTACAATACACATCAAATATTTGAATATATGGCAACTAGGTTTCTTTTTCTATGATAATGACCATAACATTATTTTAAATGAAGAATAAATAAATGACACACTCTTTCTTTTAAGACCTCAAATATTTTAACATTGAGATAAAAATATGTTATGTTTTATTATAAATAGTTATTTTAAAGATAGATATTTTTTTTGTCTTGGTATTTTATTTTTAATTTTTAATGATCGAATAATTACCTTAAATGCTTACACAATTCCAATACGGTATATGTTTGAGTCATAGAAAAATTAAATAAATGTTTTAAAAAGATATTAAAAGTAAACATATTTGGATGAATTATTATCACTTTTAATAATTTTACTGATAAATAAAACGTATTATTTATGTTCTAATATTTTATATTTTAATTCCATTTCAATCTTTTGGTTTTTAGCAGTCGACTATGTGAATAGTCATAAAAATGATATTAATGGTATCTTATGATAAGTATTATTTTTTTAATTGACTTTAAATTTATAAAATTGTTATATTTGGCCAAATTAGTGGTATATGGTATCTATTATCAACCATTTTACAATAAGGGGGAACTTTTCCTTTTATAATATAATTCTTGATCCCTAAAGTGTAAGAAATGTTGATATCATGGTAATCATCGAAGGGGTTAATGTGGGGGGGGGGTTAAACTAGATGATAAGGGATAAAAATTTACCTTAACATGTATAAATATTATTGTATGAGAAAATTTATACTTATTCTCATTATATATCCAAAAGTAATCAATTTCATTCCTCTAAAAAAGTGAAATTACAGTATATTAATTTAATACATTATATAAGTCCAAGGGTTCCCCTCCCCTCACGTATAAAAGGGAACCTACTATCCTATCTTATCCACAATGTTTTATTACTATATCTAGGAAAATATCTACCGTAATATCAAATTGTATTCCATTTCCACTTCCTAGATCCTTGGTTATTTCAAAAATACTATCCTTTTATGGCCTAATGTGTATTCCAATAGAGGTTTTTGGACGAAGAGTTATAACTCTTGATCGGGCACTTTAAGTTTTATTTCTTATTATACCACATCTAAATATTGTATATCCATTATAAAATAATTAATTTTTTACAGTAATTATTTTGAATTGTTATTATTTTGATGGAACAATATTTACCCACATTATTTCTATCATTCTAATGGAGAAAATATCACTCGTGCGAATGTATAAATTACAGTCTCTATGTAGCTGTATAAATGGTACCTTTGTTTTGACATACAACACATTAACATGAAGGATCTTCTTAAATAATTTTTTTTCTTTGTAATGACTCATATTTTATAGATTAAATTTTTAGAAATTATTTTAGAAAATTATGAGACTAGGCGCTGAGACGACGCACGATTCCAAGGATCAGTGTGCTAGGACGAATTTGTGAAAAACATAATGTTTTTAATAGAACGCACACATGAATGTACATAAAAAGTGGAATATCTTTTAGATGGGTTCCTGAATTTGAAATTTCAGGGAACCTTTGAGTTCAGAATGACTATTTTACTCTAGGTGTGACCAAAATTTGTTCAGTGAGTGTCATTGGAAGAAACATTCCCCATAGACATAACCACAAATAAAATAATTGAATAGAATTTTTTTTTTAAAATACCAATAACTCATTAATGGTGACTAATATTGGAATTCTGATACCATCATTGAGTTTATAATTTAGTGTTTTCCCTAGTAGTGACTTATTGTTAGTTGGAACATGTTTTATATAGAAAAATAAAAAAAGGACATAATCATCCTTAAATAATATAAAGATAAATTATTTTATTGATGCATCAATTATTTATCCTTTAAATGTGTGATTAAAAAAAATCCACAGGGCAAGATGCTGAAACCTTGGAGATTCAGAAAACTGTTAGAGATCATTTCTGGTGATCGTTGATGGATCAAAGTTCAGATCAAGGATCATTTCCTCGAAAGAGTTTGAAGATCTCATCAACAATGGAAACAAAAAGATTCTTCATCAAAGATAGATCCAAAATCTTGGTAGGTTGGTTATTTCTTTGTGATTTACCTGTTCTTTGTTTTCTTGATGAACACGGGTCAATCCACGAATAGTTTGAACCATGGATTGATGATTATAGGATGGTTGATAATTCTAGGGTTTATTGATGGAGGATTATTTTAAATCATTCATCATTATTTTTTATAAAGAGAACAGAATGATTCAACTATAAAAAGGTAAGAGGTCCAATCCTTAGGGTGTTATTCATAATTTTCTCTTCCCTGTTCTAGGTGTTCTTCACTGTTGGACTCTTGGGGTCGTGTATTGACTTGTCAGGAAGATATAAATGAAATCAGACCACTATATTGATGGAAAACTAAAACAGAGGCCTAATTTTTGTAGATCAAGACTTGAGAATCATTATAATGACTTCGTTTTAAAAATATGATAATCTTAGGTGGCTCGGTGGTCTGCAGAAGGGACCACCGGTGTGGCAGCCTATCAAGGATGAATGAGGCAACACGACGACCAGATGTGGTGACCGTGGAAGTGGAAGTAGAAGGAGAAAATAGGCCTCATGGGACATAGAAAAAGGTTTTTAGGGATTCCGCCATCACATAATATAGATGGGATATGATATGTGATGACAACAGTGACGAGGGACTGAGTTGACCTGGCTAGGTGGACTACGCACGAGCGAGTCGAGGTGGCATAGGTGGATCGAGGAAGGGCTAGGTGAAATGGGCTAGGCTCAGAGAAGTTTTTATTGTCCAAAATGAGATAGAAGAGGTCGGGTTGGACCCATTCCAGACTTAGGGTATCCAGATCAGGCCCTGGATGACCGTGATCCACGTTCGACCATGCTACCACGTGACCTCAACAGTTGGAGGATGGTCGGCCGCTGCAGCAACTTGAGCTACCACAACACAATAGACCATGTGGGCCTCCTGATCTGGTGGTCGGCCTCCACGGTCAACCGCCATGGTTGGGGGTCTAGCTGTATGGTCAGTCCACTAGCCTAGTGTCCCCCCCTTCTTCAAATTAAAACGGTCATAACTTTCAAATGGTGCATCTGTTTGATGACCCGTATATGAAATTAGGTCCTTCATGATGAGACTATTATTTTGACATAATGTGGTGAGATTTTAGGTTATAAAATTATATTTCTAGAGTGTTCCCTTGGTCCTATACTTGAGGGTTCAGTGTGATATTAACTCAATATTACTGGATTATAGTCCCCTCTAGTGGTTGAGTCTCAGATAGTGTTATGGTATCCCTACTTGGGACTGGAGTGATCCTTTATCACCCTTAGTGTACTTTTTTATAATCGACATAACCTATTGGAGAAGGGAATTGGTCCTCCATCTAGTGTGATGCATAATTTGGGTTAGTGGTATTCTCTGTGAAGGATCACTTGCGTTACGATACACATTGGTACAGTAGTGGTATTCTCTTGGTAGGATCCCCTACGTTTCAGATTGATTCATTCATAATTAGTGTTGTTGTATGGGTAGGATCCCCTCTCAATGTATCATAGTTTTTATTAACCAAGTTATTTTAATTGGGTGTGTCCTAAAATATATAGACCTCTTCATGAGTGTCTCTAATGCACCATGGATCGAGGTGTGAGATATCCCAGAACAAGAACACTTCGAGCAAACAATTGGGTGACCTAGAGACTGTGCATCCTATGGAGGCCGTGTGTATTATAGAGACTGTGTGTCTTATAGATACTATATGGATTATGAAGACTATGTTTCATATAGAGACTGTGTGTATTTGGGAGACTATGTGTCTTGTTGGGATTGTGTGTCTTATTATATTGAGTATATGTGGATGTTTTTGATATTTTTGTTGTGGACATATATCTGTGTGGAGAAAACTATCTAGTCCTTTTTGGTATTATGTTGTGGTATTCATTGGTGGTATTCCTTTTAGGTATTTACTTTTTGGTATTTCTTTTTGGTATTTCCTTTGTGGTATTCCTTTGTGAGATTTCCTTTGTGGTAATTCCTTTGTTGTATTATTGTTTGGAATTGGGGTGTCCTATTGAGTATTGTTTTAATCACCCCTACACAGGCATTGCCTACACATGTCAAGTATTGTGTAGAATATTGACCCTTTGATGAAGTCCTATGAATAATAGGATTGGGTGTTTCTTAGAGGGGATTGATAGATGAGGCGTGTTTTGCGGTTTAAATAGCAGTCTTAATACCTCTGTCTTTACATGTTAGACTTGTGGTTATAGACTCTTGTTGGTGGATTGTTCTGGCCCTATTTACATTCAAATTCATTCAATAGTATACTATATTTTTGGAATACAGTGGTTTTCATGCATTGTTTACTTTGTGTTTTTACATATCATCATTTGTGGCTTGGATATGTGTGCGTCCATACTGGTACGTAAGGATAATGTGTCCCATTTTTTGGATATATTAATTTAATGCCAGTCTCCATCCCCTAGCCTATTGGAGGTGGGATTAGGCTAGTCATTGAATAGTCCCCTTTAGAATGGTTTGTGATAGAGTGGTATCAAAGGAGGTCAGTTATACATTAGGATTAAGAATATGTGAGGTTGGTTTGGGGAAATAGTGTTATGTGTTTTGAGTTCGGATTTCAGGCCATGGAATCTAATGTTGGTGCGATGGATGATAAATCAACACACCAAGACTATAGGTTCCTGCTTTTTAACTTAGTACATGAAAACAATGGTTGTAGAGAATTTAATGGTACATGCATTATATAGGAATGGGTTTTTTCTTCCATGTCCTTCTTGAAGTCAGCTCTAAAGATATACTTTATTGACTATGGTATATCTTGTTTTAATTCAAGATTAACCCATGTAGACAATCATTCAGTATTCAACTATGTGATCCCAAGGATGATCTGTCAGGTGAAGAGACTTCAGTACTAATATTTTTACTAGAGATAACACTTAACACTAGTGAAATATCTAAACCTCCACTGGTAGAGTATAACATGGTACCCGTGGTACCAACAGATGAGGAGAGAAGGCTAAGCATGCTTCAAGAGTTTCAGCAATATAGACTGATCATGATCTGAGGTGATCCCAACACACAGGCAGATCAGGACTGTCTTGAGGTGATGACCCTTGTTTTTTATATATTTAGGACACCCTCAAATCAAATGGTGGACCTCAAAGCGAGCCTTTGACAGATCTTTGATGAGGGGTGGTGGGGTTTGGTTAGCCAATCTTTCAATGAGGTGACTCTTCCATGGACAGATTTTGATAGATTTTTTTAGAGAGGATTTTATTCCTTATAATCCAAGGGCTATACATTTTAAGGAGATTCTATAGATCCAATAGTAATACATGTTAGTATCTGAGGATTCATCGAGGCATACCAACCTTTCCAAAAACTCTATGAATATGATACCTAACCAGTGCTTCAGGGTATGGAACTTCATGTGATGTCTTTTTAAGGACCTCATATACAGTGTTATCCCTATGTGCAATCCTACCTCTTCTAGGGTTCTAGAGTGAACCTTTAGGGTTTAGAGTGCATTTCTTGGGAAGATATAGCCAGTGGTAGTCTGTAGCGGGAAAGCAGGAGTAGAGACCACAACAATGGGAAGCCGACATCTATCTTAGAGAATTATACAAGAAAGATGTTTCTAGAATAGGTCATAAGATAGGGTATCTGTAGCTCAAGGCTCACATGGTTTGTTGATTCATCCTAGAGAGATGAAAATTGTTTCATGTGATAGAAAGTGAGATCTTTCTAGAGATTTCCCAACCTATTGTACTATGAACAGAGAGACAGTGGATGGACAACTAAGGCAGAGACATAGACAGAGGTAGACTAATCCTTAGGTAGGTAGACATGCCATTGGATCTCTTAAAGTATCCGTAGGTGGTTTACGTTTTGACATGTTACCGCCACCACCCCCAGGTGGTCCGTAATAGGCTTAGGGAGCTGGAGGACAGGGACAAGGCCATCTGCAGGTGATGTTGGTTTATGAACCTGGGGCTCTAGGGACAGTTTGAGGTATGATCTATGTCTTTTCCACTATAACTAAATTTTTTATATTCACTGGTCCTAGTCATTCCTTACTTTAAATGAAACTTTTTTGGGGATTAGAGATTCCGGTTGAACCATTGACTCGACCCTTACACTTAGAGACTCATACGGGAGGAGATTCGATGATGAAACACTGGTGCCAATAGTGTGACATGAATCTTGGCGTTGAGAGTTTTAGTTGGGATCTCTTGATAAAATATTGGAGTCCTTACAACATCATTCTTGGTATATAATGGTTATCAACAGTTCATACTTAGATTGAATATTTTAGGTGATGAGTGTGGTGTGTTCATAATGATGGAACCAGGTTTTCCCTTGTTGGTGAAAATGGAATATAGATATCATAGAATGAACTCACACATTGGGTGGTGTAGTCGATTACTCAAAAATTAGCCAACATAACCCTATGTGTAGTGGATGTTATGAGTGATCTGTTTCCTATAGTGGTGATGGAGTTTCAGTGTATCATGTGACAGTTGAGACATAGGTGTTGGATTGATTTCCTTCAGTGCTATGAATTCTAGATGGTATATAATGCTAGGAAAGGGAACGTGGAGGATTATTCTCATATATGTAGATCTAGCTTGAATTGGATGAATGAGGAGTCGAAGAAGTTGGACTCATTGAAGATATCCATTGGGGATAAAGATATAGGAACTTACCACTAGTCCATGGTTTTCATCCCTCCACTCTTGCAGTGATTCTAGGAGACACAACTTGGGGATACTGACTACGAGACCTTAATTGCATAGTTATCCACATGGCATGATCTAGATGGATATTCTAAATGTGGGGATCACATCATTCTTTTCAGAGGTTTAATAATATTAACCATGATATTGTGAGAGGAGGTTATAAGGAAGTTCAATACATCCCCTTTGGTGGTACATCAATGTGTGGAAAACAAGTACCAGGACCTCATGTGTAAATTTTTCTAGTTAGGAATGAGGAAGGGAGTTGTGGAGTTTGTCTCTCGATGCCTTAATTTTTATCAAGTGAAGGTAGGGAACTAGGTTTCAACAAGTTTACCTCACCCCCATGAGGTTCTGGAAGGAAGTGCGATGGGATATAGATGGATTTAGTGATGGGATTACCACATATATCCAGGGAAAACGATACCATATGGGTGATCATTGACTGACTCACCAAGTTATTCCACTTCCTAGCTGTCCAGGAGAAGAGTTTATTAGAGAGCATGTAAAATATCTATGTGTAGGATATAGTTTGACTCCATGGAGTTCCATCGATGATAGTCTCAGATTGTGATGCTCACTTTACATTAGGGTTATAGAAGGGATTGAAGGAGGTGTTTGGGACTCTATTACGCTTGAGAACAATGTTTTACCCACTAATAGATGACCAAATTGAGTGAATCAATAACATTCTGGAGGACATGTTGCAGGTGTGATTGTTAGACTTTGGCCACAGTTGGGAGGATCACTTACCACTGGTGGAGTTTGTGTATAAAAATAGCTACCATTATACTATTGGCATGGAACCATTATTGGCCTTGTATGGGTAAACATGTATGTTTCCAATTTTCTAGATTGATCTCGGAGAGTCAACACTTATGGGATGGTAGATGGTCCAATATAATATTGAGAAGGAGCAGATCATCCAAGAGTGGATGAAGATTTCACATACATAAAAGAAGTCTTATGATGAAAGGTGGAAGAATCCTTTGGAGTTCGAAGAAGGATACCTTGTGTTCCTCCGGGTCTCACCTCAACATGGATTATAGAGATTTTTTTAGGGTGGAAAGTAATCTTTGAGGTATATAGGACCATTACAGATTCTATATAGAGTTATTGAGGTGGTGTATCTCCTGGATCTACCACTATAGTTTGAGAAGGAACACAGTGTCTTTCAAATTTCCTAGCTAAGGAGGAAAACACATGACCAATCACACGTCATTAACTAGGGTGAGTTGGATATCGAAGAATGGAAAAATTTTATGTAGTACCCGATGGATATTTTAGATCTATATGAGATGATCCTTTTTGGGTAGTTGATTACATTGGTGCATGTCTGGTGGCATAAAAATAATTTTCAAGAGAGAAAATTTGAGTAAGAGATAGAGATTCATGATCAGTACCCTCATTTGTTTGATTATCCCTTGTTTTGGATTTCAGGGATGTAAATCCCCAATTTGTTGAGATTGTAATGACTCCAAATTTCCAAATTTTATTTTTGTAAATTATTTTGGAAAATTCCAAGAATATGTGCTAAGAAGACATGCGATTCTGAGGCCTGGTGTGACCGAATCAATTCATTAAAAAATGTTATGTTTTTAATAAAAAATCCATGAGACATTCCATAAAATGTAAAATATATTTTAAATGAGTTATCAAAAATAAATTTGAGGGCACTATTGAGCTCAGAATTATTGCTTTACCCTAGGCATGATGTAACATTGGTCGGCATGATTCATCTGAAGAAAAAGTCACCAAGGATATTACAATAAATAAAATAAAATAATTATTTTATTTTATTTTAAATGATAATAACTCATGAATGGTGTTTCTAATTTGAAATATGTGACCCATGCTGAGTTTATTATGTGGTTTTTTCCAAGGCGTGACTTTTCTTTTGTCAGTATGGGTCTTATATGGAAAAACTAGAAAAGAACGTAATCGTCATTAAATAAATTGAAGGAAAATTAATTTTTTATACAGTGTCTATTTCTCCATTAAATGTAGGGATATTTAATTTCCATAAGGTCTTCCACTCAAACCCTAGAGATTCAGACAACCATTGGAGAGGATTTCAAGAGAACGATGACATATTAAAGATTGGATCGTGGATTATCACGTTGATGTAGTTGGAAAATTTTGTCAACGATAGAAACAAAACCATTCTCTATGAACAATTGATCCAAAATCTAGGTATGGTGGTTTTTTATTTTTAATTTCCCTATTCTTGGTTTTCCCAAAGAACATGGGTCAATTCATGAATAGATTGATCTATGGATCAATCATTTTAGGATGGTTGATAATTACAGGGTTTATCAACGGGAGACTATTTTAAATTCTTATTCATTTTTCATTCTAACAAGAAAATATTAAGTCTAACATGAACAAAGGCATAGCTCCATTAATCAAGGTGTTTTACACTTTTTCTCTCCCCCTTTATTCGTATTCTTTGTTTTTGGACCCTCATGGTCACAACTCAACTTAGTGGGTGGCTTCATATGCAATTGGACCCCCGAATTGGAGGCATTCTGAAATAGAGGTCAGTTTTATGTAGACTAAGACCCAGTCATCACTAATATGTGTTCATTTTTCAATATAAGAATTATAATTGGCTTGTTTTTTCAAGGAAGGGACCACCAATGGGGGTCTAGTGTGGCGGTCTGGCAAGGCAGGGCAAGTCAGTGTGAGGCATCGCAGCGACCGAAGGTGGCATCCATAGTATGTGACAGCGGGCCGCATGGGACACGACGGGAGGCCCCATGTGGTGAATATGGTCTGAGGAAGTATTGGGAATCCACGTGTAGTATCGAAGGTCCCGTAATGTGGTTGGTCCGTGAGATGCAGTGGCGGCGGTGGCCATATGGGAGATGATTGACAACCACGTTGACCTGGCCAGATGGCCCGTGCAGGAGAAGATTGTGCCAGAGGAGGCTGGACGACCATAGTGGATCGTGTTGATCCCATGTAAAATATTTTGGGTCTAGAGGAGTTGATCTTGGCCCATCATAGACATACCTGGTCAGACCCAAGATAGCTAGACTGGGCCAAAGTCGACCGCGATCCACGGTCGACCGATCTACTTTGCGACCGCAATATCTCAAGTTTCCGTGGAAAGGATAACAGTGGGGGATTCCTGATCGGGTAGTTGATCGCCACAGTTACTGGAATAGACATATGGTCTCTCCATAGGCCTCTTATCCTTCCCTTATGAAAATTCAAATGGGAATAACTTTCAAAAGGTGCATCCATTTGACTATCCGTTAGTGACATTGGGACCTTGACGATGAGGTATTTGTTTTAAATAATATGGTGTGTTTTTAGTTCATACTAGTATAGGGTGATGGAATTCCCTTGGAACCTTATTTAAGGTTCTAGTATAGAATTACATCCACATTACTGGATTGTTGTCCCCAATAGAGACCAAGCCCTAGATAGAGTTACGATATCCCTCAGCGGGACTGGAGTGATCCTTTATCACCCCTAGTGGCGTTTTGTGGAATCGACATAACCGTAGAGAGAAGTGAGTTGTCTCTCCATTTAGTGGGTCACATGAGTAGGGTTAGTGGCATTCTCTAGGCAGGATCCCCTATGTTACGATCCACATGGGTAGGGTTTGTGGTATTCTCTTGGAAGGATCCCCAATATTGTGGATTGATCCATATTGGGTTAGTGGTGTTCTCTGGCCAGGATCCTATCTTTGTGTATCATTATTTATTGAACAATGCATTCTATTTTGGTGGTTAATAAATGATCTAGACCTCTTTGTGAGTGTCTTTGATGATATCATTTCTCGTGGAGTGATATCTCCCAAAATGAGCTCACTTTGAGAAAACATTTTAGTAACCTTGAGACTGTGTGTCTTATAAAGATTGTGTGTCTTATGGATATTATGCATCTTGTTGAGAATGTATGCCTTTTTGATTTGAGTATATATAGATTTTCTTCATATATTTTCTATACAAATACATTTTTATAGAGATGACTATGCAGTTTTTATGGTATTTCTTAGTGGTATTTCTTGGTGGTATTCCGTCTCGGTATTAATTTGTGGTATTTCCTTTGTTGTATTCCTTCATGGTATTTCCTTTGTGGTATTTACATTGTGCTATTACTTTGTGGTTTTGGGGTTTCCTAATGAGTATTGTTTTACTCACCCTACATGTTCTTTTCCCCCAAGTGTTGTGTATTGTGTAGATAATCAAACCATTAATGAATTCATTGGATGACTAGGAACAAGCAGTGTTTAGCGAGGTCAGACAGAAGAGGTGTTTTCCTATGGTTCAGAAAACAATCCAAGTACCTCTTTTATTATAGGTTGGACTTGTGGTTATAGAATCTTGTTGGTGTGTATTTTTTGGCCCTGTTTACTTTCTTGTTCTTTAAATTTTAATAATGGTTGTGGAATAAAGTTGTTTGCATTCATTTTTATTTAGTGTTTTGACATTTCCACATTTGGCATGGAGATTCATGCTTCAGTACCTGTACTGAGGGATAACACCTCCCATTTTTTGGATATGCCTATTCAGTGCTAGTCACCAACCCCTGGACAATTTGAGGCAGGCATGGGGTAGTCACAGCATGGGACCCTCAAGGATGGGGCATTATATTCTTAATATTTTATAAAATTTTTGTAATTTAAATAGGTGATTTAGAAATGAAAATTATATTTTCCTAAAGAAAAGTAACAGTTTTATTTTAAATTTATTTTCATGTATGTCACCATTCTTTGATGAATCATATTCTTTACTGAGGATTTAATCTAATGACACTATCCCACATATTTCTCTAAATAGAGTATGATTATTTTTACTAGGGAAATTACTCACATTCTATAGTCTAATTTTTCAAGTACCGACATTATTGATCATTAAGGTTTGTAGATTCAGTTGTATAGCTTATTCATATGATGAAATAATTGAACTTATTAAGTGGTGATTGAGGATTAGATTTACATAACCCCTCAATGCATCAGTAAGTATCCTGGAAAAAACAACTTAGTTATTTATAATAATGTTTACCAATTTATGTAAAATGTATTGGGTTAAGGCCTTGATGGTATGTTTTAGATGTATAACATTATGCATTCCATCATTATAAAATCAGTTACTGATGTCCATATGAATATTAAAATTGTTATAATATATGTTATTATGTATCAATCTCATGTGATTACCTACATTGATTTATTTTAGGATCATTATTTCCTACTATATTTTTTATTTATTATTTATTTTATTACAGATTTTATTGTACGTATTCCCTTAAAAAGTGTCAGAGATAAATCCTTTTATGTGTTTCCATTCCATAGGATATTATGAAGTGTACTATAATTTATATATAATTTATATATATATAGAATAATAATTTTCATAGAAAATATATTGTATTGTATTTTATATTTTCAAATGTAATGTGAAATTAAATAATGTATCTATTTTTACATGACAAATAAATTTTTCAATCCCTTAGGACGTGATCACTTGTATCTTGTATAAATTTAATAAAGTAACCACATGATATGGGATAACATGGATGGGGATCATATAGGTTTCTTTCTAGTGATGCTTCTAAATGAAAGTTTTTCAAGAGGAAGGGAAGTTATTCTTATGCACCTTTAAATTCTATTGTTTTTAACCAGCTTGAGACTCTTTTAAAGATTTAATATATTATGATGAATTATTCCCAAATTCCATCATGAGGATGGTTATACAATTGAAAATTATATGATAAAGGGTATGTATCAATAAAAACTACTATGTGTATAATAAGTTCTTTATCATAATATTTTTAATTAGTTCTATTAAATTTGTAAAGTAGGGAACTCTGGAATTTTTCTCCATCCAGGGAGGCTTATGTTCTGGTAGAGTTGGGATTAGGTATGTGAGAGTCATTCCAATATATCCCTCTAGTGTAAATTAGAACCCATATAGTTTTATTCCACTTAATGGGACACATCATACCTTTTAGTGTCGAGTGAAGTGGGAAAATCCACGACATTTAATGTCACGTGATAATGACTAATCGACAGAAGAGTCCATTTCAATACCAAGTGTGGCAATTATGTATGAAATGTAACAAATTTATATTTTATGGAATTTTTTTTCATATTATTTTTATATTTTTGATATTTTTTACATGGAACATCAAGTGTATTTTTCATTACATGAAACAATGAGTTTATATAAAACATACATACTATTAAAATATCTTTATTTAAGATAATAGTTATTGCCTAACCATTGAAATAGAGGGTATGAACAAGATTTACTAGATTATGAAAATATACGGTTTACACATTTATATAAAATTAATTTTTTGGTTATCAATTCATTGGAGTTGAATATAAAAACTATTTGAAAATAAGGAACAACTTTTACTGAAAAAATATTTTTATGCAAACAACTATGTTTTGAGTTAAAAATTTAAAAAACCATTTTATGGAATTGTTTTATGTAAATGTATATATTATGTAGTAAATAATAATTTTAACAATAATCTTATTTTTTCTAGAATATAGAAAATAATTAATCCAATTTTTCTCTTAAAGATAGTTTTTTAAAACTTGTTTTGTCACCTTTTGTGTACTTATTTTAAAATTAATTATTTCTAATATTATAAAATTTATTTAGTAAAATTAATGCAATTTTTTGAATAAGTATATAAAAAATATATTCTAATAATGTTTTTAATAATTTTTAAAGCACACAATCTTTTTGAGGAATGTAAAAAAATATGGGTTTTTATTAGGAATTGTCATTTCCTTTAAATCTTTTAAAAATATAAAAATAATTTTAATATGGTTATAAATGGATTATTAGTTCAATTATATATCTATTAATAAAAATTAGAATATTTTAATCAATTATATATATATAATATTTCTATAAATACATTTTAAACTTTTAAGAAAAATTAATTAGAAAACCACTTTCTCATTAGGTCTGCGGGATGTATTTTAAATTAACATTTTATACATATGTGAATTTAATTTGGGAAGTTGGACCCCAGGTTTTTTATTATAATAATTATATTATCTTATAAGTATAAATTAATTTTTTCCTTAGTGAATCATAAAACTAGTAAAAATTATATACCGTATTTATGGTACAAATAGGTTTACCTGGGGGTTAAACTCAAAAGATAAGAGTTAAAAATGACCCCAAACTTATAAAACACACATTTAATAGGATAATTGTTACCTTAAATCCTCTATTTTCAATAATTTACCATTTTAGATCCATTTTCAGGTAAAAAATATTGTTAAACCATTTTATTTTAATAAATTTCAAGTATGTCACTGACCTCTCTTATAATATGTCACCCATCTCCTCTCATTTTCACAAATCAATAACAATATTTTTCATAAAACACCAAAAAAATAAATTCCTTAATACCATAATACTATCATATAATCCTTATTTTCGTCATAAATACAACCAAATAATCCCTTTGGTTCAATCTAAAAGATGTTTTCCATAGAAGAGGCAATATCCTCAATTAATAATTTTATTTTACTTCTTCTTCCACCCCCATTAATTGTTATTAAAATATGTTGAAAAAATAACTTCATTATATTAAATATAAAAAGATTTTATTATGTTATGGTAATATCCTAAATCCTCTTCCTCTTTTATCCAACGGGTTACAAAATCATCAGTCGTGTATACGGTGGACTACCGCCTCATGAACCGATGTTATTCATTTTCCACAGTCACCTATAAAAGATTGATATAATGATGGATATATTTTTTATATATTATATTTATGATATTATGTTTCCAATATAATCATGATATCAAATTATAATTCTTACTTCCATTCCATGAGAATACGATAACGTCATCATGCGTACGATGGACTAACGCCTTGAAAAGCAATGTGACCAATTCACAATTTACATGGAAGGTAACAAGGATGGGTTTCATGAAAATATGTGCTATGTTTGAAATAAATATTATTAAGTAATTTAAATATAAATTTTACCTTTCCTTTTTAATTTTCATCTAGAAAATTGAAACAACATTCATGCGTATGTACAACCTATCATATCCATGAACACTGTATTTCATTTTCTAACACTAAATTTTATTGATTGATATAAATACATATATAATGAATATATATGATATTTATATCATGTATAAACTTTTAGAGATTATGGAATCATGATCAAAGTAATAGGGCCTACAATAAAAAATAACAACATACATGAAAAATTAATATGTTATTACCTAAAACACTATTTCAACAAGGAATTGCTAATAAACAGGTAATAAAAGGTCATAATTAAATCATACATGGTATGATAGATATAAATATTATTCATTAATAGTATAATAATAAAAATATATTTATTATACAGGATGTCCAAACATGTACAAAGAAAGTTGAAACATAAAGTATGGGATTTACGTATAACTTTTTTACTTCTATGAAACACATTCCATATTCACCAATTATCTCAGTTATTTAGAGTATATACAACTCATTAATTTATTATTTTATGATTCTATTAATTTTTTTGGGTTTACATATCCATTTTATAATCGCTCTTTCATCGGGTTTATGGTTAAAAAGCTACCATGTGGTAAGGTGTTTTATTGACAATTTGCCTTCTTTGAGAAATATGTTGTGTTATTCACCTATCTTATTTTTAGTGGTAAATATAATGACCCATTGACATGTTATATTATTAATATACTTATATTCATGATATTTTAAGTTTCGTTTAAATTTTTTCTTTATTGGGGCTTATGATTCAATGTTACCATTATGGTAAAGGTTTTATGACATAATCACATCGCTTATCCAGATTTTTTATGCTTATTCTTCTGGTGATGACATATTATGAAAATTATATCAAGAAACTAATAAAATTTATTATCCTATTGTAATTTCAAGATAATTAATGTTTTTCCTTCATTTTTTTCTATTATTTTGTACCCAAGAGTTTAAAATAATTTTTTTTCCAAATAAATATCTTTTATTTCTCTATTTAATTAAAATCCTTTTATTTTTCCAAAACCATGTTTTGTAAAATTGTTTTCAAATTTTATTTAATAGTATTCAAAATATTAATTAAAGAAATTTTTAACCATGTTTTTTCTTTTTAAGAAATGTTTTAAATGAATGCTAACATCATTTTCCAAACAATTCCCATTTGTATTTTTATGAAAATGTGAATGGAATATTTATTTTAATGTGTACATAATGAATGTTATTTTCCTTCATCATGACCAAATAATTGTTTTGAAGATTCCTTTTATATTCAAAAGATTAGTTTTAAAAAATGGGATTTTAGAGATGTTAATTGATTTTTTTATAAATTATTTTCAAAATGGAAATTAAGATTTCCTCAAGAAATATTTTAAATGATTTTTAAATAATTTTCTATAAATTACCATGTTTTTTTAAAGAAAAGTAATTTAAAAATGTGTTTTTTTTTGAAATGTTTTTTTCAAAGTGGAAATTTTATATTCCTCATAAATTATTACAATTGATATTTCTAAATCAGTTTCCATAAAATATGTCATCTTTTATTGTTACTTAATATTCACTGGGGATAAAATTGAATAATACCATCCGTATAATTTATTTTAATGGTCAATGTTTATGAAACCAATTTATTTGTCATGGGATATGTTATAGCTAATTGATGATATGTTTATGAAACTATTTTTATTTACACTATTTATGATGTGATGATATGATTAATGTTTTACAATACAGTGTCACATATATTAATTTTTATCATTATGATATGTGTGAGAAATCTATTTCTTTATAATTCATTGGGTAAGGAATTATATCGCATTATATAAAAATGGTAAATAGTTGAGTCTGGATCCAAAATAAAAAACATTTGATAATTCATGATATTCTATATTCATAGACTTTAAATATAACCTTCATATATGAATTTTTTTCCTATATTTATGAGGGAGACAGACATTTATGAAATGAGATTATGGTTCATGATTTATTTATGAGGATTAATCGCTCTAATGGATCATATTTTGGGAAATGATAATGTTTTATTCCATGAACAATGATTATAGTCTATGATAGGTTGTGTATAAACATCATAAGTTAGGCTCTTGATAACATATACTTATTCATATTTTATAATTTCATATGATCATAGATTGATATTTCTTATGTTTATTATTAATCACCAGTTGGGCTTACTTATTCATTTGTTTCCTTCCTCAGGTTATGAAAAAAGGTTTATGTAGGGTTTGACTAATAAGAATACAATGTGGGAATATCTCTGTGAGATATGTTGAATATCATTCACGGAATAATAAGATTTTGTTTCTAGTATCAAAATACACTCCACTATTACAATCCTTGGGCATGTATTTTTAAAATTCATTGAATATTTATCTAAAAAGATGTGATATTTATGTATGAAAATCCTTGTTACTTATACAACCTTCCCTTTCTATTTCATATTGTTTGATAGAAACAAAATATGAGGTGGTTTGTATCTACTTTTTATTATAACTAGAAGAATCCCTAGATCATCGCCCAAGAAGGATGATTCTCTTTATGCTCGTCATAATAAATTGGTCTTATGCTCATTATAAAGGAGGTTGCTACCCCAGGATGAGACTTATGAAAATAGGAAGAAAATATATGTGAACCAAGAGGAGTATAAAAAATCTAGTTACATTAGAGAAACCAAGAAGATAATTTCAAATCATGGTGCATAAGTAATATAATATAACAATCTCAACTCATGGTGGATATGAGGGAACCATGATCAGTATCATGACATAAGGTAAAAATGGGTAATCTTATGCTCATCACATAAGAGAAAAGTTATATTTAATAATGTTGGGATAAAACCTTAGAGAATAATCTTAAACATCCTAATTCGTGGGTATCAAATTCTATGTAGTTTGAGTGACACTATTTATGAGGCGGTCTAAACACTGACTTCTAGATCTGGTTTTAAAAATACATATGTCACACACAGGATTCAATACAAAGTGAGATGAAAAAAGCTAATAATATCTATATTAAATATAATTTCATCAAGTTAAGCATTACATCTCACAAATTATCACACAATCCCAAGAATAAATGATTTATTTTCTTTGAGAACTATATTCACAAGAATACTATTTTATAGAACTTTTGATAATTTATCTATAATTAAGACACACTTTTCTCCCTTACAGACTCCCCATACGTTATACTCGTATTTATTTTAACGGGAATAGAAAAATAAGAAGTGGGTGAGATCAATTACTTTTTAAGGGAAATATTATCAACATCTAATCATGTATTAGATCATAATCATACTATGAAACCTGAGAAGGAGATATATTTATTATTAAAAATAACATTCAATACTAAGAGTTATCCATAAGTCTGGATAAAAGGAAATGTAATCCTTAATGAAAAATATATACAATGATAAAAATTGTGTGGATTCATGAGATAATAAACATAAACTATAGGGAATAACCATAGGAAAATAGAATATAAATGTAACATTACCTTCAAGCATAACATAACCAATAAAATTATTAAAAACATAATCACATTGTATCATCACCTTCATGATTAATTAACCACACTCAGGCCTTCATGGGTCACTACTCACACCCACAACATATTGACTCATTATTTGCAATAAATCATGGCGAGAGACTTAACTTCACCCCTGTATATATGCCTCGTGAGATATAAACATATACCCATTGAATTATAGGTCGATATATAACCCAACACATCAATCATCCAAATATATGTGTATAATTTGAAGTAAACCATTAATCTTGTCATAAAGAATCCTTGAAAAGAAAACACATTTCATATCCATTTCAAATGGAATCACATAAATAAAAAATTCATAATTCCATCAATAACTTGATAAACCCATTGAAAATTAATGGGAATATAAAGACATTCAAAAACATTCAAGGTAAATATCCTTTAATTAAGATGATGGGGTATATTATATTTAAACATTATAGAAAAAATATATATTGTTTAGTCAATACATTACTAAAAAAATCAACATATGACATTAAGGTGAAAAATATTAAATCAATGTAAGGAAATATAATGTTCACATAGAAAATAAATTGAAATAAAAATAACATTTATGCAAAGTGGATGATTATGAAAGAAAAAAGTTGTAATTAATTTCCCCACGTTTAATACCTCAAAATTTTATAAGATAATTTACAGGGTAATTAATGAAATGTAATTTAAGTGGAAATAAATCATTTTGATATATTAGGATAATAAAACCAATATCTAATAATAGTTTTCTGAAACAAATTTTTTAAACATTATCTTAGAAGAAGTTATTGGCAATTTTCAAAATGATGATGTAATTTTTTTTAAATTTTTACACATTACAAGAAACCCCAATAAAAATCCTTGAAAATATATAATGATTATTTTAGGTAAATGTTGAGTATAAAATGAAATAGAGGAACATGGAAGGAATTATTTTAATATATTAAAATTAATTCTTTGAAATCCAACATTGTAAAATCACCAATAAAACTTTCTTCGGAAATTTGGAAAGTATAAATGTGGATACCAAAAGTAAAACCAAGTAATTTTGTTTCCATGTATAAATAAGAACATTACTGAGAATAAAAAATAATTATTTGGAACAATATTATCTATTTGGGAAGGATTAAAATTATTCTTAACAATATTTTAATTTTATGAGTATGATGTTCGTTAAGGAGAGTTGAATTAAAAATTAATTTTCCAATAAATGAAATATAAAATACAATATAATACATAGTTATAGAGGATGAAACCAATCGTGTAATAGTGAATATCTAGAATAAATATCATAAATCAAAGAATGATGTTTTGAGATATCAATATACTTTTTGGATTAAGAAACAATTTAATAAAAACAACTTGAAAGGGAGAGATTGAAATTGAAGTTAAAAAAAATTATTAAACGAGTATTTGTGATAGTATATGTCCAACATATAGAAAAACACCATTTAAATAAACTTTGGTTTATAAAAAAGAGGTATCAAAGAAAGGAAATTGAGATGGAACACCCATACATCATCATTATCGATTGAATTTAAAAGTGATAAAAGGCTATGATTGGTAAATAACTCATACATCATGAAAAGTTATGATAAAATAAATTCATGTACAATATATATACCAAAAAATAACTAATTGGTGAGTACACATTATATGTCACTGAACAAAAAATGAGATGAAAAAACTATAACCATAATTAACGAATTCTACTAAAGTAATTTATCCTCTTGTATAAAAACAACTAGTATATAAATAAGCTATTTTAAATCCTTATTGAAACCTATAAACTTTTATAAACTTAATTTATAATCATTTCTTGCAAATATATTATTTAGTAATTTTTTATTTTAATAAAAGGGTGTTATTAGCCATGATTGTTTTTTTGTATTAGTTTCATAATGGAATTATCGATTATTGTATATAGATTCAAAGTTCCTCATCATGAGATCATATTATTTACTAAAATAGATGGTTTATAATGATTCATACTATTATTATCTAATGTAATAATTATTTTATTTATGAATCCTGATAATGAATTATATGATGAGCTTGTTTTGGTAGTCATCATGAACGAGGTGTGGTATCTTAATAATGTGTTTGATATTACCATTAATATTAAAAAACAAAAAAAATATTATTTAATTATTATTTTATAATATCACCAATATTTATGTTTCATAATTTTTCAATGATATAAATTTATAGCATTATTTATGTCAGTGGTTAAAATAACCCAATAAGGAGTAGTTATAATATATGGGTGAGTGTGGTCAAAAAGTAATTCCATTTGAATAATATCATGCCTAAACATTTTTATTATTATAAATAATCAATATAAAATAACTAATAGGGGACAATAATGATGCAGTCTATGTTCATTCCACCTAACAATAGGTTTACAATCACTCAAAAGTGAACTAGTACATAAGTAAAGGATGATAGTCTCACTAGATTCCCCATGGCTTTGAAAAACATCTGCCATATTGTTTCCTTCTATCCATGTATGCTGACACTTTATTCCCAGATTAGTGATCATCCTATACTTATAAATTAAATTATCTAAAACCCAAGGAGTTCTGGTCTTCCCACTGACAAGACTCACTAACACTTTTAACTCTGATTCCACATCCACAATGTTCATGTTGACGAGTTTTCACATCATGAGTCTTCTTACCATGACCATTACCGATTCTCCCATCGAGATACCTGGTATATATAAACTACTAAAATAAAAAATGATATAACTGTCACGACCCGCCCTCGGGGCCCGTTCCGTGACTACCCCAAGCCCGCCTTCCATAGGCCAGGGGCTGGCGACTAGCACCAAGGCGTAAATCCCGGTAAAAAGGGAAGGCATTGACTTTGTAAAGTAAACAAGCACCACAGAGTAAGCAAGCGGAAAAGTAAACACTAAGTAAAACAGAGTACAATTGTAAGTGCGGAAAGTAAGTGGGCCAGTATACAAACCCAAAACTGAAAGTAAATTACAACTCAAAAAGGGAAAACAGAAACTGAAAAGTAAAAGCTGCTACACCGAGCTGTCAACTGGAAATCCCACCTGAAGGGTGGGTACAGATAGCTCCTCTGCTCCTCGGGTCCCACCGTCCGCTCCGAGCACGTCCCGCCCTGTGGTCCACCTCCAGGTACCGTCCTGCTCTGCAAGCCTCAACCACGATCAACGTTGTCCGTCGTCTGCAACCAACACAACATAGTGCGGGCATAGCCCGTGTAGGGGTGAGTATAAGCTACTCAGTAGGGACCCCGAGACCCCTGAAGGTCTCCCAAAATCCACAAAGGATAAACCAAAAAGGAAAATATACAATCACGAAGTAACAACCGACACTGCTTAGGTATATTCCCATACATATACCTAAGTCATCATTTCAATACGCTCCAACCTCCGAGCCCAAGTACAACTCGGTCCACACAGGAAAGTATATGTATTCCACACAGGAAAGAAAAACATAATCCACACAGGATAGCACAACTCAATCCACACAGGAAGGTAAACAGGTTTCAGCTCACATAGGTATACTTCTTCAGTAGACGATAGAGATGATCACTGATCCATCTAAGTCGTCGGACCCACAAAGGATCGATAGGTACTAACCCCCGCAAAGACCCACACAGGATCGGACCCACACAGGATCTGTAGGTGCTGGTTCACACAGGACCGCTGAGTACTGACCCACATAGGATCGGACCCACACAGGATCGGTATCACTGATCCACACAGGATCACTGAGTGTTGTAGTCGTCGTCATCGAATCCATTGAGGATCTCTGCACAGTCGTCGTCGCAGTCACAGTAGCAGTCGCAGCCAGCTCTAGGGTTCCCGCACACAACAAGCTCGTTCGGGAGGTTCCGCTCCACGAGCCGAGAGGCAGATACATCAACTGTCACATAGTCAAGAGTTGATGTATCCAAAAGTTCTGTATCGTCAACAGGAACTCAACGCAACAGATGGCGCGTCAATCGGACGCCCGGTCTGAGAGTTATTGGCTTTTTCGTTCCAGGGGCACAGTTGGTTTTTAAGTCAAAACCAATCCGACCATACTCCACCTGCGTCCAAAACTCGGGCAGATTATGCCAAAAGATCCTTCTCACTAAGAGGAACTCAACAAAGCTGACGGCACATCAATCGGACGTCCGTAGCTCAAGATATGAGCGTTTCCGCTCCGAGGGCCCGGTTGGTTTCGTGTACAAACCAACCCGGCCGAACTCAAAGTATTCTGAAACCTTGATTGAGATATACTTAAATGACCATCTCGATCCAAGGATCGCATCTCCACTGACGGCGCATCGTTTGGAGGTCCGTAGCTCGAGATATGGGAATTTGAACCCAAACAGTTGGGTATCGGGGGTTTCGGGCTCGGGCCGACCCGGCCCGAGACCCCCCGGCTGGCCCGAACCGGGTCGACTCACCCCAGACAGGGTTGACACGGCCCGGCCCGGCCCAGCCTAGCAGACCGGCCAGGCACGCCGGTCCGGTTCAAGGCAGCACGCTGGGCGCGCTGCCAGCTCGGCCTTCGGCTGAGCTGATTGAGAATGGGGGGCGCCTGCTCCACTTTGTGAAACCGCGACCCCCCACATTATGGGGTGCCGTTTTGCTGGTCGGGGGAATTAAATTCCCCTGGTTTTTCTCCCTTCCGGCCGGCCCAACTTGGCCGGCCGGTTCTTCCTCAACGGGACCGGCAAAGGCTGGTCCCCTTCCGGCTTCCGACACCGGCGGCCCGGCTGGCCTCCGGTCTTCTTGTTCCGCCGCGGCCCGGAACCGGCCGCTGCCTTTGTCGTCTGGCGCGGTGCGACAGCATCGCGCCCTTCCGCCGCGACCCCACTCCGGCCGCGGTGTCTTCTACTTTCTTTGAAGCGGCGCGACGGCGTCGCGTCCTTGCATTAATTCGCGACGTGGCGCGACGACGCCGCACGTTACTTGTCGTATGATCCTGCACGGTGCGACGGCACCGCGCCACACCCGTTTCAATCCACAACAGAATCAACATGGAAAAGGAGGAGGGTCGGCCGTGTTCGTGCGGTCCGGCCCCCTCGCGTTATTCGCTAACAATTGGACAAATTTCACGAAGAAATAAAATCACGGGTATAAATCATGACCAAGAGAATAATAAAATAATCCCCTACGTGATAAAAGATGTCCCACATCGGGCATCTCAGAAACGGCGTCGTTCCGTCAACGTTGGTGGAAGAAGCACTCGGTGAAGTCGAGTCGAGTCGAGTCGACACTCTCCGAAAACTTTGTGGGCGGCGGTGCTTCCCTTCCTTGCTCCGGTTGAAGAAGGTAGAAGGTGTTGCTTCACATTTTTCGGAGATGTGGAACGTTCTTCTTCGAGAGGTTGAAGGTCTTCCAAAAGTTCTTCTCCTCTCTTTACTTCTCCCCACAAATTTTATGCCAACCCAAAGAGAAGAATAGAATCTCTCATTTTAATGTTGGAAAAATGATTTCAAAAGAAATCAAACACTCAAAATAATTAATTAAGTTGGTTTAATTAATTAAATGCAAAGTGTTGGGAAGAATTTAAAAAGATTGAAATTCAATTAAACCACACTTAACTCACCTCATTAATTAAACAAGTTGTCAACATTAAAGTTGGAGTTGTGGGGGGTTTAGAGGATATGAAGGGGTGTGGTTCGTGTGGGCCCCACCACCCTCATAACCTCCCAAAGGAGGTTGGGTGGTTACCCAACTTCCATTAAGAACTAAACACTTAGAGTAAAAATAATAAAAATTGTAGATTAATTATAAATAAACTTCCACAATTTTTATCATCAACTCTCGTGAAAACACAACACCGGAACAGGTGTTCCTAAGTGATTACCGGCGTTGTGGTTCCATCGGGGCCCTCAGAATTTGATTCCGGGCACCGGTTCAAAAGTTAAAAAATCCCGCTCGTTCATTCACTGAATGTACCCGAGCCAAACATTGGAAATTAATTTCAGGCACACCGGGCCTCGGAATCAGGTGCCGTCAGAAACCGCGCTCTTGTAAAATTCCAAAGAAAATTAAGAAAAAAATTTCCCTTGAATTTTACAGGTCTTTACAATAACACATACAAAGCCAATAATAATATTTTTTATATTATTTCATGGTGTTGAATAAGGGTATTAAATACTTGGATAAGTATTATAAGACTAGAGTAAAAATGAAGTATGTGACTTTTGTGGAGGCAGTTTCTCACACATATTCACGAGTGATGATTTTTTTCATTGTTCAAGAGTAATATTTATAAAACCATGATACTTTACTATGTATTAACTTTAAATTTAATTTATTATCTTCGATATATTACACTATGTTTAAGAGAACTGTAAAATAGTGTACCATTATAACATAGATTTAAATTATAAGGTTGAATAATAATAATAATAAAATTATGAAAATAATATGGGTTTGTCATGTAGAAAATATATTAAGTATATATCAATTTATTATAAAAAATAATAATCATTTGAAAAAAAAATTAATGGTTTTTGAAAAAAAAATTAATTTTTTTAAAGAGGGTTTCATTTTATTTTGAACTGATAATTTAAATTTTTTTTTTACCTATTAAAGAAAATTTATTTTAAAAAAATAAAATAAATTTTAAAATTAGAATTTTAAAAGTATTTCAGAGTGATGTTTTGAGATTTTTCTGAAAAGCATAATTTTTCAACAAATAGTGAAAAAATAAAGGGTTTTATTGAAAACTATCTTTTTTTGAAAATCATTTAATGGTTATATTTAAGTTAAAATTGTTTTAAAAGTTAAATTAGTTAAAATATAGAATTATTAATCAAATTTATTTAATTTGAATAAATTTCATATTGAATTTTTATATTGAATATTCCTATACTTTTAAAGGTTTTATTTTTGGAAACCCGCTTTTTCTATTACATTTGAAGGATTAATGTTCAATTAAATTCTAAACATTTGGTGATTTAAATTTGATGAAAATAATTTTATATTTGGAATCAGAATAATTTATATAATATAATAATTTCATATTAATTTCTATTCAAAAATATTAATATAGATAATATAATTTAATTACTCTAATTAATGTTTTAAAGGGTTTTTTTTGTGTTACATGCGATTATGTTAAAATTAATTTCCCACGCACATAGGATTTAAATTTAATAAATTTAGTTTAATGTTTCAAATAATTTCTTTCCAAATTGTGTTATAATTAATATTTTTGATTTTATAGTTAAAGGATAATTTACCTATATAAATAAAAAGGTACAAGTTATTGTGGTGAAAGCTAAAATGGTAAAATTATATAAAATTAAAAGCTAAGGAATAACATGTTTAAGAAATTTGTTTTTTATATGTTTTATTTGGTTATATAATCCATTAAATACATTATTTATCAATTTTATAGGCACATTGGGTGAGAGTGACTTCCCATTATTGAAGAGTTTGAGGTATTTATTAAAAGGAAACTCCTCATAAACTATAAAAGGCCACTCACCCCTCTCACTTCTTCACAACTTTCAAGAAATTTATCATTATAGAATAATGAAAAAAATAACTCCTCAAAATCCTTATGCACGTTATGTAGATTCTGTTCTTCCCAAAATTCCAACCCTAGATTCCTTAAGTGGAGAACCAAATAAGGATTCTCTAAAAGAAGGCAACCATCTTAACAAAGATGTTTCTTCTTCTTTTTCATTTGATAAACACGAATTATTTATTAAAACTTATAATTTAGTAACAAAATTATATCACATATGCTAAAATTATATTATATTTATGAAATAACATTTATCCATATCCACTTCCATCATATGTGTAACCAAATTGTCATTCTTGTCTACGATATACTTCCTCTTATCGAACCGATGTAACTCATATTTCACCAATACCTCTTACAGTTGGAAATTATGATATATTTAAAATATATATAATATTTATTACATAATTATACTTGTAAAATTATTATATCAAATATATGTTCTTAATTTTCATTCCATATAAAACATGACAATGTCGCTCATGTGTATGGTGGAAAACCACCTCACGAAGTGATGTGATTCATTTTTCACTTATTATTTTGATGGAATGTAATGATAATAAATTTAATTAATACATGTAATATATATAAAATGAAAGAAAACCTAAAAAATAAAAAAAATCATAAATTTACACAACCCTTCTCTTGTTAATTGGGTGATATCATTTCTCGTGTGTACATACGATATACCATCTCTATAAAGAATTACAATTCATTTTTTATGTAAAATTTTCAAAAATGGTTATAATTTTTTTGTAATAAAAAATTAAAATCTATAAAATTAATATAATTTTGTTGATGGTGGATCTATATCCTATATATAAGAACCTGAACTTTCAGGAAAAACATGCAATAGGAAATAATGAAATTAACACACAAAATAATGAAAATAATGAAAAATTAGTAACAAATGGGTTTTAAAATGTTATAATAGTAAGAAATATGATATTATAAATACTATTATAATTATATTATAAATTAAAAAAATTATTAATCCATTATATAAGATATTAAATGATGTTCAACTAAAGGAAATATTATAGTAAGGGATTTTGTGTAAATTTCAATTTCATGGACATATATTTTCTTATAATCATTTATTCACATTTATGCAGTGTATATAGTAAAAATTGAGGTATTAGACATGAATAAATATTATTCATGATTATTAATTTTTTTTTCAAGTTCATTCTTGAAGGGGTACAAATTAAATGTTTTTAAAGAGGTAAGGATTATTGTACAATCTCACTTTCTTTTATGATTGTTTACTTTATCTGAAAAAAATTACTTTATTGTAATATATTGTCATTGGAAATTAAATTTGTAATAAATATAAATATTATTTTATTATTAATATGATTTTTTACTAAACCATATACAATATTTACTTAGTGTTTTTATTTTGAATGTTATTTGATTAATTTGGGAAATAGTCAAATATCTATATCCTTAACTCAATACATATATTTCATGATAATTAATATTGATTAACGAATAAAATTGTTTATATGATATCTAAGGAATGCTTTAGACATGAATTTATTGGTGGTTCCCAGTTATAGATAGCTCCTTGATGCAACATCAAATCCCATGAGACAAATCAGTTGGCCATATTAGATTGGTTTCTACCTATATTTTTCAACAACATTTTGAATTATCTTAATAGTAGACGTATTGTGATGCTTGAGATCATGATATATAATAATTAATCATTTACATTATTTATAATTTAGTTATTATTACTATTATCCATGATATTTTATCATTTATATTATCTTTTAATGCATTTAATTATCATTTTACTGATTAGATGGAACTTTTTTCCATTTATTTACTTTGCCATATTGATTGTCCCTTATCCAATTAAGATAGTCAATATATTGATTACATGGATTTTTTTCAATTATTTACCTTTTCAGGCTCATTATTTCTTATCCAATTATGATAGTCAACTTATTGATTATAATACATGTGTGTTCAGCTATTTAGCATTCCATATTGATTATGATGTACAGATTAATTATTGATTCAACAGTAAATAACTATTACTAAGAATATGATCCCACCCTTATATTTTTTCATTCTACAGGTTATGAAGATGAAAAATTTTAATTATTTCCAAATATTCTGACACTTTTAGTTTTTTTTTGTATTATTTCCTATTTCTAATGTAAAATGAGTATCATTTATGTATCTTATTCTGCCAAACTGATAAACTAGTAAGTCTATAAGTATTTTAACCATTTTATTTAACATAATGTAATTAAATAGGTATCAACTCTAGGCTATTAGAGGTTATTATCCTTATAGTTAGTATCAAATAAATTTTATTAGAAACTACAAGACATAGATTAATGAATACAATGATTAGGGGACATAACTATATGACAAAATATGAGGATAAATATAGAAGAACATCCAAAATTTTTGGTTTGTATGTGATTATATGGTTCTTCCTATAATTAAATCACTGTGTGTAAACTATATGTTGATATGGTTTTAGAACAAATGTTACTAGGGGTAATAACTCTAAAAAAGGTGCATCGAGATTGACTCTCGAATTACCTCGTACACTATAATATTCCTTATTGCACACCTGGTTTTATAGTCTTGGGGTATTTTCGTAGGATAATGATCATTTTCATTACAGACTTCTATAAAGGATTTGAGAATAAATATATCCCCAAAGAGAACATGTTTATGATTCAGAGACTAATTATTCATAAATTTTTAATTTATGTTAAGTGTTACACCATTTTTATAATTATTCATTATGTGTTGAAATTTATAATTTTATAAGCTAATCAAGTATATGACATTATTTAGAAATAGATCCTGGTTAAAAAAAGGGTGTCAATACTAATTTCCAATCTAAATATTTTCCTTCTTATCAAGCTAATATAGAGGGTTTTGTAATTGGGTGTATCATGGCTATATTTGGGAAAATTAATCATGTTATTATAAATAACCATGCCTGAATAGAGGATCTTATGGTTTCAAAGCATTGTTTTATTATGTTTAATCTCTTCATGTAATATAAGAAATGTAATGAGCTAGGATTCTAAGACATAGATACTACACCATCTAGATGAATATTACTTACATTACACAAAAAAAACCTAAGGATAATAATGGTTTATTTTCACTAGAGTATAGGTACACAATATTCTTATTTAGAGAATGATATTCAACATATTCCATAAATATCATCCCCTTTTATACTCTTCATAAATGTTACCTACATAGAACCTAACTTAATATCCTATGAAAGGAATCATAATAAAGGCGTTTAAGAAGGGAGATATCCACATACCAAGAGAATAAGGGTTTGAAAACATGATAATAATATTTCTAAACCATACCCTATAAATCATAGTTGACCAAATTGAGTCATGGAATAAATATTTATGGTTTATAGGACAATAATCATAATGAAATCAAAGACCATGAACCATGGGAAAATAAATTTGGCAAAAGGAAATGATTTTTGGCATACACATAAGAATAGAAAATCATTTCCTCATTTGTTAAAGGATAATTTCAACAGGATCATAATGAAATAGGTTCACTCCCAAAACCATTGTAGTAATCATGATTCATAAACAATACTCTCATAGTGAAAAAATTACCGTATTGAACTAGGTTCACATTCCATTTTAGTCATATTTATAAAGTGATGTATAAATCATTACTCAATTGATTGGAGGGATATATAAGTCCTACAATTATTTGGATATAACATAACAACCATCCTTTATTATAACATAACCACCATCATTCTTTATAAAGAAACCACTATGCTATTAGGAAAATAGTACATTTGTAAGCCACAAGATCATGAAACATTCGTCATATTCGGACACATGAAAAGAAATGGGATTCATAAAAATTTTCTCATAACATAACTTTTATAAAAGTAATATATTTCTTAATCATTTCATAATTTCTTCAAATCATTACCAATAGAAAAAGAATCAGGTTACATTATAATTTTATCACTGTATAACTTGTAAAAGAGAAATGGGTTTAATAAATATATTGTAATCATAAACATAAAACATATAGAAAACAATAAGAATGGTATACTTAGATCATATCTATAGTAATGAATTAGAAAACATCAAATAATTTCATATTAGATGGTATATTATTTTCGAAGATCATTTGGGACATTTTTGGTGGAAAATTAATTTTCTTTGAAAATCAATTTTTAAAACTGAAAATTTGTAAAATATTTTGAAAATCAATTTCATAGAAAATATCCATGGAATATTATAAAGTAATAATTAAAAATCATTATGTAATTTATTGAGTAAAATTTCCTTTGTACGTTGGAAAAAAAATTAAAACATAAAAAAAATTCAAAATAATTTTCTTTGAAAATTGCCTTAAAAACATATAGATGAAGATTAAAATTAAATAATTTTCATGATAGCAGGAAATTTCCTTTTTTCTATACATGTTATAATGAACATTTATTTCAAATTTTAAGAAAAATATAAATGTGTATTTTTTGGAAAATGAATTAAATATTCTATCACCATTTTTTGTAAAAAGTGAAACATATGTGAAAATGTAGTTAATAAATTATTTGTATTATTTTTAAAAATTTAAATCACTTTTAGAAAAAAATAATTTGGAAGAAAAACGGTATTTTACTAAAGATAGAAATTAAGAATATTTATCTTAAAAACATTCTGTTAAACTTGTGTGTTTCTAAAGAGAGTAAAATGAAGGGAAATTGTATTATATGTAAATAACAAAAGGATAATAAAATTTGTGAGTTTCTTGAGAGGTAGATCATAATATTTATCATTAGAATCATATTCATAAATAATCCTGATAAATGATGAGATTTTAACAGAAAACTATTACCACTTTGATAACATTGACTCATAATTCCCATGAAACAATAAAATTAAATGGAAAATAAAATATCAGTAAAATATTGATATTCATGATATTCAATTTCATAGGTTAATTTTATACACCTCATATAAGAAGATAGTTTCAAAAAATAACCTACTTCCCCAGGAAGGCAATTTAAGGCCAAAATGACTTACCACTTTCGTATCTTTTGAACTGTAAAACCAATGAATGAGAAATATTCAAATGTATATGTAGATAAAATCAATTTTAAGGATAATAATAGTAAAACAAATTTAAGGGAATTATATATACCGTATAAAATATATAGGTTGTGAAAATGAAATTTTTCTCACAGAATTAAAGAGTGAGACCAAAATTCCTTATCTTAAGTCTCAACATCCTTAATAGACATTATAAACTCGTGTATTATAAATATATGTTTATTATATATATATATTAAATAAAAATAATAATATTTATCATATCTTATATGATTTATTTATCACTTTGTATGACCCGTTTATTAATATTTCTTTGTTAAAATCACTTTTTGGTTAATAACTGCTTTGTATTTCTTATATGATTTGATTTTTTGGTCCTATTAATTTGATAATTTTTACATAATAAAATATATATATATATATATCATTTCTATTATATAATATAACATGTATTATGAGTAATATATAATTGTTAAAGATTGAAAATTAAATACACAGTTCATAGAGATGATAGACTGTTTGCATCAATGAAAACTGTTTTCAAATTTTCGATGGATGAAATGAAAGAAATTTAAAATATATATTATAATATAAGAATTATTTTCTGTCATATATATCACTTATTTTTCGTTAAAATTACCTGTATTACCTTCTACCTAAATCCTGAACGAATAATATTACTTCGCGAGATGGTAGTCTGTCGTACACAGGAATGACATTATCATATCCCTCAAAAAATAGAAAGAAAGAAAATATATTTGATATAATTATTAAATAAATATAATTATATTGAAAATATAATATTTATACATTATATCCATCATCCTTACCCACAATTATAGGTGTTTATGAAAAAATGTGACACATCAACTCTTGAGGTGGTAGTCTTCCGTACACACGAGTGACATTATTACTTCCCATTTAAGGGAAGAGAAGATGTATGTAGATGATGAATATAAAATTATAAAATATAATTATATCTAATATATTTAATTCATTATATCATCATGTTTTAATAAGAATCTAAGGAAGTTTAGGAATAAATAAAATAAAAATGCTCATTGAAGAACGTTGCCTCTCATTCAGGTAACCCTTTTGGGCTTTCACCAAACACCATAATAGGATAGATTTATAATAAAAATAAGGAATATAGGAATATATGAGGTAATTAATTAAGTTATTTTATTAGGTATTGGAGAAACAAAATGGTTTTTTAATTTTTAGGAATGGAAGAGAGGGGATGGCTTTATACAATTGAGGTGAGGGGTATACATTTTTTTAGAAAATAAAATTGTTTTGCAATTTTTTTACTTGAAACAAGGTTTAAAAATGGACCCTTATCGATAATAGAACATATTATATGTAAATATATCCAAAAAATGGGTGTTTTATATGTTTTGGGTAATTTTTAACACTTATTGTTTTATTTTAACCCCTAGTAAACCCATTTTTACCTTGACTACAATAATCAGTTTTAATGAATTTTGCTAGTCATTATGGTAAAACATTATGTTGAACTTATTATATAATATAATCAATGATTATTACAAATATGGAATCCTTTTTACCATGTAACATTCATATATTTAACAAAATTTAATTCAATATTAACCCCACAAACACGACGAGAAAGTGGTTTTCCAAAGAGAAAATGTTTAAATGTTTAAATTTTTTTAATATCATAATTATAAATTACATTGATTTAAATGAACAAAATTTGATTAATAGAACTAATTTTAACTTTAAAACTATTTTAAAACAAAAATTAACATTGCAAAGTCCTTAAATAAAAAGGTAGTTTTCAACAAACACCAGTGTTATTCACTTTTTATTGAAAAATTTAACATTTCAAAAAAAATCGTAATATTTACTCTAAGATAATTTTGAAATGAAAATAAATGAAATTAATTTAATTTTTTTAAATAAAATTTCTTGATTTTTAAGAATTTAATTTCAAAATAAGTGTGGAAATGTTGACAAAACTTCTTTATAAAATAATACATTTTTTAAGAAACAAATTGGATGTCTTTGTATCTATTGACTAGAAATAACATAAGATGAATGTAAAAAAATTGATAAAATATATAAAATAGAAATTTAATTAAAATAATTCACCGAAATGGATTTGTTTAATTTATTATTTTAGAACAAATTTATTCATATGCAGATTTTTTTCAGAAAAATATTTACTTTATTTCAAATATATTTTATTTTCATTTTTAATTAGTTGGTCACTAAATAATTAATTTTATATAAATGTTGAAAACAAATATTTTTACTATTTGGTTAATAATATTCATAATTACCATTCATGTTATGTACCAGATTTGGATAACCTCTCAAACTGGCACAACACCCAAGCAGTCACGTACTAGAAGGGTGTTTTTGATCATCACGAGCTAGCATGCAGCACTTGGGAATCAACCTCAAACAGAGGGAATGATTTATACCCAAAAATTTAGAAAACATGACATATATACATATATAGAAAGATTCATGATAAGAATAAATAAATATATATGTTATAAAAGATAGATAATAATGGATGTGATGCAACTAAAATGGAAGAAAAACATTCCACAAAAGACATGACCAACTAAAAAGGTTAAAAAACCAAAACAAATATTCCAATATTATCCATGTGATAGTGTGGGAAAACTCCCACCATCTCATACCTAGCTATAATAACCTAGGTAATAGAAAAACACACCTCCTCACTACAACATTGTGTCTTTCCATGTATCAAAATTCATAACAAGGTCTACACACTACTGAATGGGTGTGTAGGGTGTGAGATAAGAGGATCATTAGTATCACCCCCACATGTTTCATAACAAGTATTTATTAAATAATCCAAGCCATAAAAACATCAAAGAAAACAAGGCATGATAAAAAATTTTATTGTTTTATATCAAATTCAAGGAATAAATTATAATTTCCCCCTTTTCACATTTACAAATAAAGTAGTTAAATCTGTTTCAATGCATGTCATATACAACCCAACAATCATATTAATAAAAATTAGGTATCACATATCAGATCAAATCCATGTCAGTATAACCAAAACAATAAAATCCAAAAGATATGTATGTGTAACATCACTCTATAAATCATTATAGTTCAAGCTATCTAGGAAAATTTTACCCAACATAGAAAATCACACACACATTAAGCCTCATGATATAATAATCGAATATTAAGAATAAAGGAACACTACAGAAGGTGAACCCCCAATAGGTCTTCTATTTCTCTAGAAAAAAAGTCTTAAGGAGCAGAAACACACCCCATAAGTGAACTTCCTGATGATTAATGAGGACTATGACCACACCTTTAACCTAAGTCCCCATGTATTTCGATGTTCCCTATTTTCCAAAACATTGTCTTTAGAACCATTATTTTAAAACAATTTCATAAATCCATTTCAAAATTCATTGGAAACACCTTTTTATATATGGAAATTAGGGTGAAACCATCTTTTATTAAAAACACATTTCCACACACACAAATCAATCATTCTAATTCATTTATAAAAAATTTACAAAATCGAAAGCAATGCAGTTCATAAAACACATAAAATATATGAAACCACCTCTCTCAATATCAGGTTGAACATTCCTGAATAAGATCCAAAAAACAAGGAAAAACATAACCAAAATAGAAAAGGCCCTATAATCACAGTAGAAATTTTAGAACTGATTCAATTTAAGAAAAGGTATGTTAAAAGGGAAAGATCACAACATAACTCAAGAACGAATACCCTTCACACCAAAACAAACAATTGATAGAACATTAGAATAAAATCACACAATGTATCTAGAAGTAAACAAGATGAATTATCATAAAAAACCAATAGATCCAATAATAAAATGAAAAACTACAGCCACAATCAAAGGAAATGAAGTTTCAAAATGATTATTTTACCCCAAGAGACACCATGAACAACCAAGAATATAAATCTATGAAAGAATAAATCTGGATGGATTGGATGTTCCCAAAACCACTAGGGAGTGCCTTTAGGTTTAGATGGACGAGGTATATGGAATAATGAAATATGAATTAGCAGTATAGTGCCCTAAATCCCCAAAATCTAATATGTAGAAGATGTATAACCACTTTACATTTCATGTAGTCAATGGTGTTCATATATTTTAAAACCCCCATTTCTATTTTATAAAAAATAGACTTTAAACATTACATGTAGTGTAAAAAACATTCCTGAGATGTAATAATTCACATGGTGTATTTAGATCACAGAATGAGGCTGGCAGACAGTACACATTGTGCACATCCATTACACGTCATGTAGATTCCTAGTAGACAAAAAAACTCAAGTTTTCAGGAAAAAAATAAATAAGAAACCACATTAATAATTCTTTAAACTCATAGAGAACCCTATTATTCCAACAACACATTTATACATAGTCTCTAATAATCAAATCAGTCATACATCCCTTATATTTAGGTCATTTCCCTCAAAAAATTATCTCTATACTTGGTAGTCCCATAAATATCCCGAAAATGTGGAAAAGAAATAAAGATATTTGTAATACATGAAATATGGTAACATGATGTTATAAACACCCCACTATAAGAATTTTATTCCCTAGGATGTCATGTGGATGAATAAAGTTTAGTAAATAGTTGGGGCCACTTCCTCCTCATGAACAAATCATGCTCCCAAGTCTCATGAGAAACTCATCCATTCCATCACCACACTATGAAAAATGTAATTGAATTTAAATGTGAGAATTTCATGAGAGCATCAAATATCTCCACCAGTTTCTCCATAATAGAATCATTTGGCTCTAACTTAATCTCTTACCAACTCAGAACATGAATAGGATCATGATGGTATTTCCAAAGATATGATATTCAGAAAATATCATAAATTCTTGTCAACTAAAATGGAAATTCCAACCAATTAAAAACCTGATCTAGAAAACCATTGACCTCCAATGGTCCAATATTTCTCATATCAAACTTTCCAAATTTTCCAAGCTAATAGAGACACAAATGAGGAGAAAAATTCCGGAAAACATAGTCACCAATATAAAACTACAAAGGGTGATTCTGAAGATCCACTTAAGATCTATTTTGACTCTTAGATATTATCATATACTGATCTATATCCTAAATCCTTTACGATAGCTCCTAAACCAATCTTGATCCCACTAAAGTGGATTTTCATGCCTCTTCCCAACAAATAGGTGATATTCATGAGAGACCATACAAATACTCTAAAGGTGTCAATTTTATCAATGAATAATATCTATTGTTGTAATAAAACTCAACTACTTTTAGATGGATACCCCAAGATCCAAATAAATATAAGAAATAAACATAAAGAATATTCTCCAAGATCTGAATAACACGCTCTATCTGATCGTATATCTATGGATGGTATGTCGTAATCATACATAACATCGGACCCAAAACCTATTAGAGACTCCTATGGAACCCAAAATTAATACTAGCATCCAGATATTATATAATGGTAGATGAAAACCCATTTGACCTCATAATCTCTTTCCCATACTGCCTACCCATATCTTCAACTTTAGTGGTGTCCCTAGTTAGAAAGGAAGGAGCCAAATTTGTAAACTAATAAAGCACCACATAAATATCATTCCTTCTATGGGGTATCCAAATAAGTATAAAAAAATGTCCATAGATACTTAATCCCATTTCCAAACCATTACTCTAAGAGGATGATGCAAACCAGAAGGTTTCAGATTACGTTCATTTATATGTTTACAGTTGAAACAGTAGGAAAAAAAGTTATTAATGTCACACATTGTACCCAGCAACCAAAATCACCCTCTAATGTCATATTTAATCCTTTTAGTTTCTAAATGAATGACTGAGAAATAACTATAAAATAAAAACAAAACTAATCTCCTCACAGACATTGGGATGAAAAAATGATCCCCAAAATGGAAAGTACCATTTGAAGAGAGAGATCGACCTCAAATGGTCTACCGACCATAATGGGTTTATTGAATTCTTTTGGACTCATTATCCTGCTTATAACCCTACATAATAATCTCAATGAGATATGATTATAATTGAACATTATTTATAACCTTAACTGAAACATCATCCTAATCTTCTAGACATAATTTTGAAAATATACCCAAAACGTTCTTCTCTCCCTTCGATTCTAGAATATTCGGTGATGTTACTTTCCAACTAAGATAGTTCCTAATGAATTTTCACATCCATGAGGATTAGTTGATTAAGAATTAAAATACATAATGGTATTCCACCCATTATCATTGTTTGAGATAAAAGTTTTTCTAAATAAATATATATCTCTCACTCTTTTTGCCAGAAATGATTGGGAAGCTCTGCCTAAAAAGATAGTTCCATAAACACATAATCCCATGCATAACTATAACATGATCGATATCATGAATGGGGTAATTTCTATTATGATGTTGAAGAAGATAAGAGTTGTATGGTACAAAATTATCATCCTTAAGGACCACGTAGCCTAAACTAGTGCTTGAAGTATCATAGAAAACAACTTATCCCTTACCAGACTCAGGAAATACCAGAATAGGATTCAATGCCAGTAGTTTATTTAGTTTATTGAAATAAGACTAACACTTCACATCCCAAATGAATTTACCCAAATTCCTAGTAAGACTAGTCAAAGATGACACAAAATTTATGAAATAATTGAAAATTTATCAATAGTATCCTGGAAGACCTAGGAATCCCAAAATAATGAATACCATTCATGAATGTTCTCAAGAAATAAATATCATTGACCTTCTTAGGAACAACTAATAAGACATTCTTAGAAATTATGTTCCCTAATAGCTTCCCCTCTTGAATATAGATATTAAATTTCATAATAATTAGATACAAGTGGTTCCTCAGGATATGTGGATACAAACTTAGATAATTATCGTGATCATGCTCCAATCTCAAATAATCCAAAAATATTGTCCCCGAACACTACCACAAACGTGTCTACATACTGATGAAACATATAATTAATTAAATCCCTAAAAACTAATTGAGAATTTCATAGACCAATCCCAATAAAAATATGTTCATAATGGAAATAAATATTCTAAAATCCTTCATTAGAAGATAAGATTATTAAGCTTCAAGATGATGATAAACCAACAAAAATAAACCTTTAAAAATACTTTTTCAACATTTAAATGATCAAAAAAATCATCCATGTGATGGAAATGATACTTATTATTCACTATTAGTCTATTCAAATTAAATAGTTCACAGACAATTATATTGAACCATATTACATAATATAAAGTAGCACATGGGATTGACATGGAAAAATATTAGGGAGAACAAAACACTTCAATGTATGATTATCCAACTGAATCTAGAGCTCTTTCAACTCCACTGGTGCCATATAATAAGATGTTATCAAAATATATTGAGTACCTAGAACAAGATCAATCATAAACATTAGATTATTATCTGGTGGAATAATTTATAAATATTCTGCAGAAATATCAAGAAAATACTAGAAAACAATATAAAGATCAAAAATAGAAGAAATTTCATCGGTTTCAACTGCTATAGTAAACAAAAAAACCTTAAGTTTTGGGTGGGAAGGTCCTGCATGACCGGACCGTGAATCACACTCTCCCTAAAACACCCATGAGCTCCCATCATCTGAATGAAAGTAGGAATAAGGATTATAAAAATAAACCACCCCATGATGATCATCAAGAAAATTTATCTTGATTATGATGTCAAACAAATTGGGATCAAAAATGATAAAATTGTAGACAAACACTGCATTAGATATCAACAATGCACATGAAGGACATAGAAACCCCGAGTTTTTCCTCTTTCCAAGAGGTATTGATAACTCAATAATAAATGAAATGTGATCCATTGAATTTTTAAGCATATAAATAAAATGGATAGATATAAATGTGTAGGAAGCACCTGCATAAAATATAGAAATTCTTACTATAGATTCAATAAAGATGGTACCTCTCACTGTTGTTGGACCCACTTGTATCTACCTTGGGAAATCATCTACAATGTGAATGTGCTTTACTGGTGTGCCCTGTGGATAAACCCCTATAGTCTTTAAAGCATCTGATTGTACAATAGTATCCTTCGGTTAAGAGAATCCTAGACTATATCAGGGAATATATATAGATTGAAATAAATTTTGTAGATGATTATAAAACCCAAAACTATCACAAATATTTTTAGGTGAGGGGCAAGAACATCTAGTGTGTGAAACCTTACTACAATGACTGAAAGTCACATGCACACTACTTATTGTAAATAAAGGTGGAGAAGAGTCTAGCCACTGAGAACAACCACCACCACTCCTGGGATGATCCTTACACTTTATATTTCTCCCTTATGCTTTGTTGAATCTACAACTGGGTAGAAAAAAGATGTTAAATATCCAACATTTCTTACAATATTCATCTTATCCATCATAGATCAATATACTGTCTCCACATCGGTTGAAATATTAACTATAAGTACATGTAATCAGTTATTTGGTCACAAGACCTATACGTACTTTTGGGAATATAGTTGGTAATTATTTTGGTTTGGTGTGCAAAAATATGCCTCCGAGAGGACTTCCATGATTTCTATAGGAGGGTGTAGCTAATTATCCTCAAGGGAATCCACACCTTAGTCAGAATTTTATTGAGGCTATCATGTGTGCAGTTTGTGTTGTTAAAAAAAATGTGCCATAAGATTAGAACATTGTTACTAAGGTAATTCTAGGAGATATAGGAGAAAGTGATCAATCATCTGAATTATTTTTTTGAATCCTCCATCCTTAAAATGCATGAATGAAAATCAAGATGTGGGGGGCATTCAAGACATGAGATATTAGGTATTTAAATTCCTAGATACATATAAGATTATCAATGTGAATTTCACTGTGTTCAGACTTGAGGGTCCCAAAAAATGATGGTGAGATTCCATTGGTACATGAATACAAAAATATATGACTAGATTGGATGTGTTTGAAAAATCTATTCTTCATGTAGTTATTTCTAGAGTCAATGATCTAATAGGATCACTAGGATCCAAGCCAATTGTTCCATAAAAATTCTTTGTATAATAATCCAAACATGATCATGGTCATGAATAATAGTTTCACAATTTTATATCAGAATCATGGAAAATAAATTTAATTTCACCCTTTTCTAATTTTTTTTAAATAAATTTGTTCAATCATTTTAAAAAAAATTACTATATAACCCAGCAGTCATATCAAAACAAATCTAGCATCACATATCATATCAAATCCATGGTAGCACAACCAAAAATAATACAATCCAAAAGATAAGCACATGTAACATCATGCCCAGGATCACTATAGGCCAAGCTAGGTAGGGCACTAATTCCTAACATTGGAAACTGCACACATAACAAGAATATAGATATTTGAATCAAATATATAGAGTAGAGGAAAACCACATAAAGTAATCCCCCAATAGTTCTACAATTTCTTTAGAACAAATAACCTAGGGATAAGAGAAACATCCCATGAGTGAACCCCTTGATGATGAATGTGGCTTATTACTACACCTTTCACCTAAGTATCCAATGATTCCCTTGTGCTTTATTTTCCAAACCACTTCATCAAAAACCATTCCTTGAAAATAATTTCCGAAATCAATTTCGCAATGCTTTGAATAAATCATTTCATTTACACAAACAAGGGGAAATATATATTTTATCAAAAACATATATCGACACACACAATTCAATCATTCCAATTTATTTATAAAATAATTTATAAAACCCAAAGAAATAAATTTTATCCCACATAGTCTAGAGATAGAACCTCCTGCCATAAACTTGGGCAGACATGATCATAATGAGATCCACCAACAAGGAAGAACATAACAATGATAATATAGGCCCTATAATAAATCTACACATATATGAATTGATTCAATTTAATAAAAGTATTGGTGATGAGGAATGAACAAAATATACTTAAAGAGGACACACCTACACCCTATGACAACAGAGGATCATCCCCCAAAATAAGATCACACATTATATCCAAAAAAAGAATAATTATTATCATAGACCAATAGATCCAAAAGTGAAACACAATGGCACTGCCGTGATCAAATTCAATGAAGGGGTAGTATAATTCTCTCACTTAGAGAGAAATTGTACACAGCCTTGAAGATCAAATTACAAACGAATCATTGTAGAAGGATCTAAGGTTCCCAATATCTCCATTGAGTTCTTATAGGGTGATAGGTAATATGGTTATATAAGAGAAAAATAATAATCATGTTCCTAGTTCCTGAAATCTATAAATCCTGAGACATATATGATGTGTAACCCCTTTACATGTTGGGTAATCTAAAGAGTCCGTATATGCCAAAAACCATTCAAAATTTGATGAAAATTGATATTTAAAAATTACATATCATTTAATCCTATTTCATAATGTGTAACCATTCATGATTTATATTATTCCCATGACATGATCCCCATGCACAAAACTCATCATGTATTTCCATTTGACAACATGTAAATTTCCTCTATATAGTGAAATATCATGTTTTCTAGAAAATAACTTCAAACTGGCTCGAGGGTTCACCGAACACAGGGAGAAACCCATTATTATAGTATAAAATTTATACACAAATACCATTAATTAAAAAGAAAAAATAAATCCCAGAACATTAGTTCATTTTCCACAGCAAATTACTCAATCCTCAAGAGTCCAAAAATGCACCAAAATAAAGAGGAAAAAATAAATAAATTGGAAATATATGAAAGATGGTAATGGGATGTTACAATTACAATGTCTAGGTGATAAATAAAATAATAAATATTAATATTTTAATAGTATGTAATATTTTATTTAAACATGGAATTATGTGCAACATATGATAAAAATGAATTTTCATGTAACATAAACTAAAATCAAGGCTTTTTTAACAAAAGATAAACACAATGTTGTATATAATGAAAGATATCCAAAAGATTAAATTTATTTGTAGAAAAATATTTGAAAAAAATATTATGGTGTTATATTCTAACCTAATAAATAAATTGTGTCGTCACAATTCGAACTTATGATAGGTAAACAAGGTTTTAAAATCTAAACACAGAATTGTGGGAAATCGATATCATAAAAAGTGTTAATAATACTCAACACAAAAGGATAGAAAGTGACATGACAAGGTTATTTTTAATAACATAAAATATTTTTCTAAATGTTAGAACATTGGTGGGAATAAAATATTTGGACATGGAAGAAAAGAATAATGTCTAAATAACGATGGAGGGCGACAAAGATAATTTATCATAAGAAAGTAAATGATCATGTGAAATTTCACAACCATAATAACATAAACCAAATAGGTGTGGAAATACGTTACATATATCATCAAAAATGATAGTAATAGAATAATTTTTTTTGAAGATCTTTTTCTTAATGTTGCAAAATTTTTCTGAGAAGATATATTTACATTATTTTACTCCATTTTATATGCACAATCTCATCCTTTTATTATTCCTAGATCTTTTTACAATTTATAACTTAAAAAAAGATGAATTTTTTATGCATGAATGACTAATGGATCACAAGATCCATAATAGAATGATAAGTCATTCCTTTTTTCTATAGTTTCCATTATAAAGAAATGGTTTCCACATGTTATCCAACATGAATAAACATTAATATGGTGAAGTAATAAATTTATCTCTAAAAATACTTCCAACGTTTAACTTAATCCATTTCCTCAATAATTGACAATAAGGCTTTTCTATGTCTATCCAAAATTGAAGAAAAATTATAAATAATGTAACTATATTGATAAAATACACATTTCCTTAATCCATTAAGAAACAAAAAGTATATATTAATTTCACAAACCAATAATGTGAATATATTGATTATGTATTCAATGAAAACATGATAATGTCCTAAATTATAATAAAACCTTAACAAAAACACACTTTCTTTCAATAATTAACCCTTTTTTATCATTTCTTAAATAAAATCAATTATTAACTATTTCCTCATTACCTTTAAAATTTCATAGAATATTTTTTTCATCTCCACATAAAAAACATCTTCTCATTCCTTGGAGATATTACCTATAGTTCTTGTTCCCACATTCCTGACATAAATGAAACTGAATATTCATTAATCTAAGGTCTCCACCACCTGAACCCTCAATGAAATCTATCATTCTATTATTTAGTGATTTTGAGAGTTCGTTAAGGTGAAATTTGTTAATCAAATATTGGGATAAATAATTACTTTTAATAAAAATATCCTTCACTATGGTCAACTTCCCATTTCATTTCTAATCAAATCATTATCCATCACAATCAATGTTAATAAAATTCCTTTTAGTTCCCACCATTGACTAAAACCAAATAGCATAGTGTGAGAAAAAATAATCTTTCTGGAAAACCTAATAATCCGGGAAATCACTTATAGCATGAATAAATAATTACATCATCCATAAATTATATGGAACATTGGGTTTAACCAAGTTCATGAATGGTAAATATTCAAATTCTTCTTGGTTTTTCGTAAAGGGTTTGTAAATTCCCAAATCCTATCCCACTAGAGTGTAAATCATAGTGTGCAGTAAGGCCGCTTTTCATGCACCATGTGAAGGTCATGTCTATATAAATGTTCCATTTTATGAGTTATTACCCCAAAGTACATCTATGACTGAGACACAACAACTTTTAGTATCCAGATAGAGATGTAATTTCATTGAAACCACTTGCTCTATCATTTACTAATATTCTAAGATAATTTCATATACATTGAATCATCCTAATACATTTCCTTAGATAAATCAATTGGAATATCTTTAGAAAAATCCCTAGGGATCTCACTATTGTTTTCTCATCCTAGATTCAAATGGTAAACTAAACTGTTCCTCAGATAACAAATATAATGACCTAATCTTCTCATTCAATGATATTACATCATTAATATGAATATTCATTTCATTACATAAACACATGATTGAGGATCATAATGGTTTATTTACATTGGATACTAGGTAAACAATCTTTTAATTTAGTGAAATATCTAAAACTTCCCCCGAAAATGTAATCCCCTTTTGTACTATTCATAAACATAACCTATATAAAACCTTTACTCACAAGATAATATAAAAATAATAATAAATGGGGATATTATATTCTTCGTAAAGAAAAATAAGGGATATATTCATATACCATGATCATATGTTGATGAAAATAGGAGAATAAAATTTTAAAACCATTCCTTATATATAATAGATCATCAACTTGAGTCATGGAATAAATCTTTGATGTTTATAAGAAATTAACCACAAAGATATAAAAGAACATGAATCGTGAAAACATAATATTGGTATAAGGAATATAATTAATTAATACATAAAATCCTATAAAATCACTTCCTTAGTAGATAACAGAACACTTCCAGGACAATAAAAGTGGAATGATTTTATTCCCAAAACTATCATAGTAGTCAAGGTTCATTCCCAAGACTATCATAGTGAAAATATATCCATTAAAAATAGGATTCAATCCCCATTCTAGAACTATTTATCTCGTGAGATATTAATATTCACCTACTACCTTGGATAGATATATAGGTCCCACCAGTATTTGGTAATAAGGTAACAAAATTCATTGGTTTTAACGTAATCACTATCACAAAATTTAAATAATATATATGTTTCCATAAGATCATAAATAATTTTTCATTTTAAAATCTATGAAAGAATGGTTTTCAAAAAAAATTCATCATAAAATAATATATATAAAAGAAGTTGGTTTCAAAATAATTTCATCAATTCAACAAGGCATAACCCATGAAAAAAGAAGAAATATCCATAATAATTTTATCATTATATAACCCATGGAATAATTTTTTTAATAAATATATTTTCATCATAAACATAGACCATCTTAACAAAGAATAATAGTGGTATACTTAGATCATATCCCTAGTAAATAATAAGTAACATCAAAGGACTTAATATAAGATTGAAAATTATTGTGAAAGATCAATTGGAAAATTTATTTTGAAAAAAAAATATTATTTGAAAAAAAAATTAATGAATAAATCTTAAAATACATAGGAAATATTTTTCAATGAAACTAACATTGAATTTTTTTTAAAGTATGATCAAAAAATAATTTAAATAATTTCTTGAGGAGAATATCCATATTGTTTTAAAATAACTTTTTAATACATAAAATATTAACTAAGTAATTTTCATTTAAAAAAACATGAAACATTATAAAGGTTGATTCAAATAAAATAATTACCTTGACGTCAGGAACTTTTTTCCATGTTGTGCATGTTAAAATAATGATTCCTTTGAAATTCTTTTGAAAAAACCAAATGTGAGTTGTTTTGAAGAATACATAAAAATTCATTTGAAAGAATTATAGGAAAATAAAACATTGTTAAAAATGTATTTAATAATTAATTTTAATAATACTAATAAAATTTTGAAATAATTTTTAGAGAATATGGTTTTGGAAGAAAAAGGGCTTTTGACTAAATAGAAAAATAAAAAGTTTTATAAAAAATGATTTTAAAATCAAGAGTAAAAAAGTGGGTAAAAATAATGGAAAGAATGAATTCTAAATAAAAAACAATAGGAAAATAAAATTCATGAGTTTCTTAATATATAGATTATAATATTTCATCACTGGAAGCACAATCATAATGAAACATGATAAACAATGCAGTTGTAACATTAAAATCTTACCACATTAGTAACTTTGAATTATAAATACTATAAAGGAATAAAGTTAAATTATTATTTTAATATCATCAAATGAATTATATTCATGTTATAACTTGTAAATTGGTTAGTATATACACCCCAAAGAAGAATATAGGTGAATAACATATCACAATTCTCCAAGAAGGGAATTTGGGAGAAAAATACATTACAGCGCTGGTAACTTTTGTAATTTATTCTCATTGAAAAAGATGTCATAAAATGGATAAGTAAATATAGTAAATTTCAATGATAATAATAATTAAATAAATCCATGGGAATTATATACACCACATAAAAGAAATATGTGGTGATTATGGCATGTGTCTCACAAAAGTAAAGAGTGAGACATAAATACCTTAACCAAGGTCTTGAATTCCTTTATACACTTCCTAAACTCATGTATAATAAATTTATGTATATTATAAAAATATTATATGACCATAATAATATTTATCATATCATATATGATTTACCTATTACATGTTATTATCAAATTATCAATAATTCATTGTTAAAATACCTTTTCGAGTAAAAATTATTTTGTTTATTGTGTATGTTTTTATTTTTTATTTTTGGGACTCTTAATTTGATCATGGTTCCATAATCTATATAATTTTAACAATGATATATATATAATATAAAATCATTACAGAATTATTTATAATAATACATTATATTTAGAAATAAAAATTGAACTAAACTGTTCATGAAGACGGCAGGTCGTACATATGCATGAACGATGCTTCCATTTTGTTGAAAGATTAAATGAATAAAGGTAAATAATACATTAAAATTACTAAATAGTATGTATTTTATATATATCATAAATAGTTATTAAACACATCCTTGTTACGTTCCATGTAAATTGTGAATGAACGACATCACTTAGCGAGACGGTAGTCCGCTATACACAAGAACGATGTGGTCGTATCCCCCATGGAATGAAAAGTAATAAGGTATAGGGATATAAATATTCTAGAAAAAAATTATGTTAAAAATATCATATATATATATATATATATTATCCAATGGTATACCCAACTGGGAGATGTGTTGATGTAAAATGTGTCAAATCGGTTCGTGAGGCGGCTGTCCGCCATATAAATGTGTAACATTATCATTTCCCATTTTAAGGGGTGATGATATTGATGTAGAACCTAACATTATCAAATATAAATCCTAGTATATAGAATAAAATACCATTATTATATGTAAATATTCTGTTTTTAACTAGTATGAATCTGAAATTGATAAATAAATAATTTTGAATTCTAGCAATGAGACGACACACGATTCTGTGGCCTAGGAACCTCAAAATGAATTTTAATATATATATATATATATTATTATAAAACTAAATAGATTTTCTTATAAAAAATGGTTTATATCCTAGAATTATTCTTGAATCTAAAATCTGAGATCATGGTTGAATCCAGAATATGGGATTTCTTATGACGTTTCCTAGAGCTAGTCATCATTAGATTTTTGAATGAGGCATCCATTAGCGGGTATATTAAGTGATTTAATTAATTATAATATTTAATTATTTACTTTAATATCCAAGACCAATCCTCCACTCTAAATATGTGGTTATGTAAATTCACTAGGGTAGGTCGCATAACATTGGAATTGATGAGAGGAAGTTTTACATCCATCATTGGCACATTGAGATCGGATAACGAATGCAATAGATCCCCTCCATAATTAGAAACTACATTTTTCAAAAAAAATAATCATAATTTTGGTAGGTAGAATATTTTATTGGATTTTATACACTTTTTAATTAATTAATTGTGAATATATTATCATATTTTATTTAAGGTGTTTTATAACCATCACGTGATCCCTAAAAATTTATTTTTTAATTTGTTATTTTTTATATTCCATGATCTCACCATAGTTTTATAACATGAAATATTTGTTCTAGAATGCTTGTAAGATGTTGTTTATCCCCATTTTTATTGAAAATTTCACCCATTGTTCTTCATGTTCTTCACTATTACCCTATGGGGTCACGGTTCGACATTTTTGGGGAATGTACCAGCAAGATCGAACCCTCAGATTCAAGGATATTGTAAGAAGAATGTCCAGGATGATGATATGTGGATGGATTGTGATCAGTTGTGGGTTATGGGAGAAGGTTCCTGTGGATATAGGATCTCAGATCAAGTAATAGGCTATAGGAAGAATGAGGGAGGCCGGTGAGGTGGTGGCATCTTTGAGTGGAGGGTTAGAACTCCAATTTCTAGCCATCTAAGGGCCTAAATCAAATACCAGATGAGTTTTCCTCCATTATTCAAGTGGTAAACATGTATATTTTGTGTAATCAAGGCTATATATAAAACTATGTGAAGATTCAATGATTTCTATTATAAACCATTCTACACACCTTGTATACTAAAGAACAAATTATGTGTGGACCCCTAGAAATGACCGCTAGGGGTTTTAGGAAAGTCATATATCACACACCACATGGGGAATATAGGATGAGTGACTTAGTGTTGGATTTTTGAAGTGTATTATCATTGTACATGAACACATACAAGACCATTCACAAGATGTGTACATGCACATAGCTAGTGTACAAGTCATGAATTAGAGAGAAAGGGAATTCCTTGGGTGTCCGAGACATAGTGTGTGGTACGCTTACATGAAATTTAGTGATACATATCCAGTGAGCTGTGTACTGGAGAGGACATGACCAAACAAAGTGGTAGGGTCAGACATTGTGTAGACCTCTTACACACCATGTACTTCCCACTGCAACTTCTATCCATCACATCTCTTTTAATTAGAATAAGATATTGGTCCTTGAGTTTCCTATCTTGAGTGTTTTTTCAAGAAAATATTAAGGAAATTTTTATTCTCTTATAAGATATGATTCAAGATGTTCTGAGTGTGGTTATTCTTTATATGGTGCCCAATTATGACAAATATGGGGAAAGATCATCCAATAGATACTAGTTTAGTTCCCCTTGATAAACTATGGTGTGTGTCTTCTATCTATCTATCTATCTATAGAGTTTTACCCCCTTATGAACCATGGCACGGTTCTCTATCAATAGACTAAGTGGTACAATACTAAGGGACTAGGGCATGGGTCCCCCATATATCTACAAAGTGGTACCCCCTGATAGACTAGAGCATTCTTCTTGTACCAACAGAGTGGTATCCCCTAATGGAATTAGTAAAGGGTCCTACATCTATCTACAAAGTGGTACCCCCTAAGGGACTAGGGTGTGGGTCATATAACTCCAAAGTGGTATCCATCCTAAAAAACTAGGGCTTGGGACCTCTACCTACTAGGTGGTACCCACTTGACGGACTAGGGCACAAGTCCTCTACCTACTGAGTGGTACCCCAGAATGGAATGTGGTATAATTCTTCTCCTTGGATATTATTACCCCTTGACACTTTGGTGGTTGTTCTTTATTTTATATCTTATTTTGGGGTTGATCGGACTAATCATATCATGTCACTTATTTCCCATCTCCTAGTTTTCGATGCATTCTACTTGGTATGTATATACTCACCACTGAATGGGAATTTTCTTCACATGTTGTGCCTTATATAGATGACAGAAAAGTAAACAATGATATTAGAGGAGCATAGGGATACCCAGGTTTATTTTACGACATACAGTGGTTATGTATTGGATATCTAGATGTAGTCTCTCTCATAATTTCTTTTCCAAATATTGTCTATATGGGACATTTATTCTAGTTGGGAATGTATTTTTCTTCGTTATATTTTAGAATATTCTATTTCAATATTTTTTATTTTCTTAGAGGTTATTACATGCATGGTTTTTTCTCCACCTCTTGTCTTATTTTATTATTATTCCTCTTCACTTCAACATTGAGATGGTTGGGTGTGTGAGCATAGGTATTTTATGAAAATTCATCCCATATTATTTATTCCTTATTTACACATATCATGGACCCGTAGCCTATAGTGGCTTGCTTAGGTTAGTCACAACTCAGCATTTCAACAGCCAGGCACGTACTATTGGGTTGGGTTATGATATATTGATATTAAATGGAGGTTTGACATAGTTATTAATTTTGAAGTATTTTCACCTTATGAGATTTATTTGGGAACATAGGGAGGTGGTATTATAGTGTCTCTATTGTGGATTTCATTACAATAAACCCAGTGTTAGTGTGATGGCCAACATATTCACCCATAAATAATTTGACTAACTACTTTTTGAATCACCATATTGATTGATTGGTTGCATGGAATATTGTTACATGCATCATATTTTATTGAATCCTTTTACGATTATTTTGGAGTTAGATCTCCATGTGTATATGATAATTGGATTATGGAATGTCTTGATTAAATTTTTAGGAACCCTACCTGAAGAAAACTGGAAGGGTTAGCGATCATGAATCATGCTGATGAAGAAATGAGTGGCGAGGATTTACTTCAGGGGCCATAATGTGAGATCATTCATCCAAGAAAGTAAGTAAGAACACCCCCTATTGTTGGGTAGCATATTATACAAGGAGGGAAAACCGAGGATTCACATAGTCATTGTGACCTTCCAGAGTTCTAGTGCCTTATTCCACTTAGGTTTCATGGAAATCTAGATCTGTAAGTAGTGGAGGATTGGATTGAGTTGGAGGTAGGAGTTTTCTAGATTGTGCGAACATTGAATGATCAGATTGATGTGATGGAAGCCAGGCTTTTCCATGGAAAATATTGGCTATAGTGGAGTTTTTTCATGAAGATACATGATGAGTTATCATTCTCATTTTCTAACATCCTATATCTATTTAATTGGTAGAATTACCCATAATGCTTATAATCAGTTTGGATTCATGATATTTTGGAGCGGCAATAGGCAGGGATGATATCTGTTGAGTATGCTATAAAGTTCAATGACATTTTGTAGTACTCCCACGACATGATTAAGAATTTTTACATCCATGAACATAAGATCGATCATGGCCTTCACAGAGGAATATATTCTAGGGTGGTACCCCTGTACATTCCCATATATGATAGAGTGGTATAACAGGTGCTAGTGATGAAGATATTCTGATAAAAGGGATTCCATGAAGCTGGAGCTGATAGTTTGAAGTAAAGGGGTTGTTAATCTATAGTATCTAGTAGGTGTAAGTTAGTAGGGTCTTGTCATAGGATGTCCCATCATGGTAAGACTAACTCACATGGTCATGTCGATCAGGGGCTGTGTAGAGGACTATGGCATCCCATAGTGGGGTGATGCAATACATGTGATCAGAGAGGTCACCTAGAACAAGATTTCATAACTAAACGCGTAGAGTAGGGTAGGAATGTAATGGATGTACCACCACTATAGAGGTATCTCTATGACCATAGGTCTTGCCGCTAAGGCTAGGGTGGCCCCCAGGGTGGTTGAGATGGTCGAGGAGCAGTTGGGTCTCCCAGAGGAGGAGCGGCATGTGGTGGAAAAAGTTATGCCGTCTTTCCACCACCACTATAATGTGGCCTAATCCATGTTCAGGGAGCTCACCATCGGGGCCCTGGGTATTAGTATATGATATGTTTTTGAACTAGAATCTCCTAATATGATTAATTGTATGATCAATATTTTTTATACTCATTCATTAATACATGTAGACACAGGTTTGATTAATTACTTTATCTCTTTACTCCTCATGTGAGAGTTGGAGCACCCATTTGAGACTTTATCCTAAAATATTTCCCTTGTAGATCCTATATAGAATGCCTCTTTGGTATATCTTATCTACTAGTAGAGTGAGATATCTCTTGGTTGAGTGAGTTTATTGTGTGACCTCTTGGTCATCATAATGAAATCATATGATGTAATATCGTGTATGGAATCATTGTCCATGTTCCAAGCCTAGATCAAATGTCAGCACAAATGTGTGAAATTCCTTTGAACTGAGGGGATGCGATTATACTTTTGGGTGAGAGAGATCTCATGAAAGTGAAAGTATGTCTTTCAAGCATGAAGCCGCAACCCATAACCCATCAGTTAGAGTGTTTTTTCTGGGAATAACAGTCAGTTAAGACTTCATGATTCCTTTCATCATAGAGGATTATATAGATGTTTTTCATTGGGATTTTCTGGGACTACCTCCATATTGGGTGATGGATTTTTTCATTAACACGCACCCCAAGACCAGTCCAGTATATTTTAAGGATTATCATATGTCCCTTATCGTGCTTCCAGATCTAAGGGTGAAGTTGGAGGACCATTGAAAGAAGAGTTTCATCATACAGAGTGTCTCCCCTGTGAAAAATCTAGTTTTGTTTGTAGAAAATGAAGATAAGTGCATAATTTTTTTTTCATCACATGAACTAGACCAAAAGAAGGAATATGTACTCCTTATTGAGTATTGGAAACATCTTTCATTAGTTTTATGGAATGAGATTGTTCTAAAAGATTGATATTAAGCCTGAGTACCCCCATTTGAGGGTTCATGAAGATAATATTATGATTTTGGAATTCCAATGTCACTACGAAAACGGTGAGATACTTATGATTACTTTCGACGTGCGAAATTACCCAGTTGTTTTTATGAATATGATAAACCATATATTAGAGCCATACATTGACATTTTTTTTGTTTTCTTCATTGAAAACATACTCATCCAATCTTATTCAGAGGAGGAGTATGAATAACAATTGAGGATGGTTCTACAGTTAATTCTGATGAACCAACATTACAGTGAAATCATGAAGTTCTATCTTTGGATCAAAGATTTTCACTTTTTTGGGCATGTGATTTTTGAGAATGGATTAGTTATAGACCTTGGGATGATTAGTTCGATGATTTCTTGAGATACACCCAATATCATACCATAAGTGTATAGTTTTCTTGGTATTGTGGGGTACTACATGGGGTTTTTCAAAGAATTATCTTGGATTTTAGTCCCATTCAGAACCCTAACATTGAAAGGTAATCCATTTTCATGGACTAAGAAGTTATAGGTAGCCTTTGAGAAGTTGAGGAAGAGGCTAACAAGTGATCCCATTTTTGAGACTACCAAAGGAGGTCATTTAGTATGTGTTATATTAAAATTCCTCTAGACCTGCGATAGGTTGAGTTATGATGTAGAGGAAGAATATTATCATTTATGGTTTGAGACAGTTGAGAACCCATGAGTAGAACTACATTACTAGTGACATGATTTATTTGTTTTTATCTTTTCTTTGAGGATGTAGAGGCCCTGTCTTCTTAGAGAGTGATTTTTCTTTTATACAGACCATTATATTCTTAGGTTTTTCTTCAAAAAGAGATACATGAACATGATATTAAGGTGATGGTTGGTGTTCCTGTAGTACATTGACATTGGGATAATATATACTACTAGAAAAGTACATACGCTAGAAGATAACCATACCAGGAAGTCTAATTATCATATGTTGGAGGAGGTTTATGATAAATTTCTTCCTTGTATATAACCTTATTAAGGAGGATGGTTTAACATTTCTTTAGTTGATTTTGTTTATGCTATGCATCTCTAGTATAAGTGGGATTCTCAATCTGGTGTCATTGACTGTGAGATCATATATGACTAGATATCATTAAGAGATTACCCAAATGGAGTCTCGATAGGAGAAAATCATGTCATCCGTTTCTATAGATATATAATGGTTCCAATCATTCTTCGAGAGGAGGTGATGAAGGATTTTAAAAATTCCACTTTGTAATTACATCATGGTTTTATGAATTTTTTATGGACCTTTAGGATAATTTTTAGTGGGGTGACATGGGGTGTATAATGGATGAATTCATCTATCGATGTCTCACATGCCATCTAGTGATAATTGAACATTATGTTTCGGGAGGTTTGTTGCTAACTTTTGAGACCCCTAAGTAGAAATGGGATAGAATATCTATGTACTTTGTGAGATTAATTCCATAAAAAACAATAATACATGATTTCATATTGGTGATTATTGACCATAATACAAAATCACTTCACTTACTTGAAATTAGAGAGAAATATTTATTGGAGAGTTTCGGGAAGTTGTATATGCCAGGGTTCATATTCCTCCATACAGTTCCCTTAATGATAGTATCCAACAACGATGAGTGGTTTATGTCATAGTTGTGGGGAGGCTGACAGGAGACATTTGAGACCCAAATGATGACGAGTACATCATTTCACACATAGGTAGATGAGAGGACTTAGATCACTATATAGGAGCTGGATGATATGTTGAGGGATTGTGTGTTAGACATCGACCAAAGGTTGGATGATGAGTTACCCTTGGTAGAGTATTCTTATAAAAATATCTACCACTCTTCTATTAGTATGACACATTTTGATCCCTTATATAATAGAACCTTATGGCCACCTTTATGCTTGACTGAGATTGGTGAGGCATCTCTTGTTTGACCCAAGATAGTGATCGCACTGAGAAAGAAGGTCCATGTGATCCATGAGCAGATAAGAACATTCTAGAGAAGGAAAAAATATTATATAGTTATATGTTTTATGCCCTTGGATTTCTATCTGGGTGAAAATATTTCCTAAGAGCTTCCCTATGATGAGGATTTTGGAGATTCAGCTGGGGAGGCAAGCTAAACCCAATTTTTATCTAGTCATTGTAGATCTTGTATAGGGTTGATGAGGGTTCTTACCACTAAGCCTTATAGCCGCAGTTGGAGTAGGTTCATGAAATCTTCCACCTATTGCACCAGAAGAGATACATGCATGTTCCTATGTCTGTTATCAACTAGGGTGAGTTTTAAAGAGGGTATAGAGAAACCTTCACAGAGTTCCTGGTTGTGATCAAGGTTCAATAGATGGGGATACTATATCGATGGACCATTCCCTTAGGTCATGTGTTGTGGCAATATTAGAACAAGCATGAAATATCAATAAATTTGGACATCCAGATGATGGATTAATATTCTCATGCTTTTTCCTTATATGTTCTTTTAACGGATGAAAATATTAATTGTGGGAATAATGTAGAGTATTTTTTTTAAATACATTAAAGTATATTAAGAAAAGTTTCATATCCAAGAATTGAGACGACCTGAGATTCTGAGGCCCAATGAGCCTAAAATTAATTTTATATAAATATTTAAAATATTTTATATCATGCATGTACAATTTTTCATAAATAATGGATTATCTTGTAGAAGGATTATCAAAGAGAACATTTGATATGATGTTTGGATCTAGAGAGTGGTATTTACCCTAGGAGTGACATAAATGCGGTCGGTGAAAGACTTTCGGATGAGGCAGCCATTTCATGGTACATTTAGTGAATTAATTAATTATATTATTTAAATAATTCATTTAATTATCATGAACTACTCTCCTCTATAAAGATGTGGTTATTGAAAATCACAATGGTTTGTCGCATAAGACTGTAATTATTGAGAGGAGGTTTATTCATTCATCATTGGATAATTGATATGGGGTGAAGAATGAAATAGATCCCCTCCATCATTAGTGAATATGTTCCTCACCATTGATTAAACTAAATTATATTATCTACAATGATTTTTTGTATTTTTTGACTTTTCCTTGATCCTTGTAAAACCTTTATTCAATTTGTTAAATTTTCAACTACATGAACTCACCCTGGATTCATATATTGAAATCATTAGCCTAGAATTCTATCCCAATAATTTTTATCTCATTTCCTATGGTTATTTTCTCCCAACATTCTTCGAGTTTTTTACCATAAGCAGACATATTCATAGTTTTAATTTTTTATGGTAGGATTGAGGGTGATCAAACCCTCTGATTTGTTGTTCTTCTGAAAATTACAATTAGTTTTGAAACTTGTAGATAGATTGAGATCTGTTGCGGGATATGGGTGAAAATTTCTATAGATCTAGGATTTCGAAACGAGTGGTATTCCTTCAATGTTATATGGTAGGTGAATCAAATAATAGAATCTTAGTGTGGAGGATCATAACTCTTATTTTTGGACACCAAATGGCCAGAATCAACTACCTGAATGGTTTTACACAAATTTTGATAGTTCAATGGGTGGATTTCATAGAATTTTGGAAAGTTCTATGAAAATGAATATTCTATGATTTTTTAAGAAAAATCAGAAAATAAAAAGTTTTAACTGTAGAAAAAAAGTGTGTAGACCCATAGCTAGGGAGGATAGGATTTTTAGGTGAGTTAAATATAATTGGACATGTGAAACCCACACATATAGTTTGTCCTAGTGCTGGTGTCTCAATGTGTACTGGAGGAGTACCTAGACATGGAAATGGATTGGAACATGATGTGTAACAACACATGTCCAATGTACGCAAGAATGATAAAGAGATAATGAGTGGTCCCTAAGTGTCTGAGATTCTCCACTTAGTACCTTTACATTACATGTAGTGTTATATGTCTAGTGATCCATGTACTAGAGAGGACACGACCAGGAAGAGGAGTGGGGCCACATGTCATGTGGACCCCTTAAATACATTTTAATTCCTTCAACAACTTCTACCTATCTCAATTTTTTTTTGGACTCAAATTTCGGCCCATGAGTAGTCTATCGTAAGAAAATTTCAACTTAGAATGCAATTATGGTTTTCTTATTGACTAAAAACTAACTATTTTATTATAAAAGTTTTTTAGGGAAAAGAGGGATACCATGAGATACATCATTACAACCACATAATAAACATAACATAGAAAAACCTAGAATTAACTACCAGATCTACCCCTCCCCAGCAACTACACCATGATGACAAGCCGTCACCAAAGCATGACTATTCATCTAGTTGTCATGTGAATAAGTGCACGACCCCAGAACTGATGGCATATCCATAACCTCTCAATATTCCAAATCCAAATGACATGTACCAGTGAATACTTAATGCTCTAATCCCCATTTAAGGTAGATCCAAGAAGAGTTCTAGTTACATAGAACCTAAATTCAATTCAAAACTAAACAGAGAGATGATCCTTGATAAGACACAACTCGTACTAACATTCCTCTCAAACCAACAAACCAATAACACCATATTAGACATAGTCATTAAAGAGAAACTGGAGATTACCTAAATCTATTTCCCTAAAAAAATTCCAGGATATAGATGAAACCCGAGTGGCAGGAACCTCTTTCATCTGTTTTTCAAACTCAGAAGCTAGATGGTCCCAAGACTCTATGGACTCGTCAATGCTAATTTTCCCTTTATTGAAGCACCATACTATAAATAGGTCATTTTTTTCAATTGATGAGTATTTATCCACATTGAGACTCACCCTTAGAGACCTTCCCACCATTTTCGCTAGGTTATCTTCAGTTGAGTTAAGCAACAAGACCTGATCTGACACATTTTCTTCAGAGCTTAAAAGAAAATCCAGGGGTTGATCACCCTGGTCCCCTAGTCTCTGATTGATCAAAGTCTCAATGGATATCCTCTTGTCATTTATATTTTTTGTAGAGAGAGTATCCAAAAAAGGTGGTAAAGAGGAGTAATCATTCCTCCCCTTCCTCCTCATTAAACTTGTATTACTCTTCGAGCATGAATCTCCATCTACCGAGTGATTGAGTTAACATACATTATGTTCCATCATGTAGACCCCATCAAGATAAACTGGGTTAGTTTGACAAGATCTAAAACCTACCTTTATAAGGCCTTCAATCCTGTTACTCATGTGGAGTGGGGTCTAGAGCAAAGAATCTGAATCCCCGGTTCTCCCATCTCTGACTGGATCAGCCACATCCATAGAAGAACCCTACCCCACCCCCTTACACAAATCACCATTACTGAACCATGAAACCACATTGAAAGAAGCAACATAAGATTCCTCCTCACTGCCCAACAACTACTCTATAATCACATTACTCCCATTCATCTAGTTTTCCACTCGAGCAACCTCATGATGGACCAATCCATCACCCATATACACACTACAATTGGAAGAACGAGTCGGGTCCTGCCTCAGCCTGCTAAACACCTCAGACACTTTTGGTTTAACCAAATGCATGGTATCCTTCTTCACTAGATCAGTTCAAAAAACATCCTCAACAGTGGAATCACAGTGTACTAGAACACTATCTGGTCATTACTCCTCTATTGGCAGAAATGACTGAGGTCCTTGACCTCTACCCACCATACATGTTTCCATCTGTTCTGAGCCATCCTCCTCACGTATCTCTGGAACCCTACCACTTCCTCTTTCTCCCATCATTGTTATAGATTGTGATCCCTGAAGATAAACCTCCATCGAGTGATCTGATCACTTGCATACAGAATCAAATTCGTTTCCATTTCCTCCACCCACCAGCATTGAAGACCACCATTGCCAGATATCCATATAGTGTCCCAATCGCTTGCAGGTGGAACATAAATCCATCATGTTCTCATATATCAAAAGCTATTTTCACCTGTACTACTTTCCGATTTTAATCCATACATATTCAAAAGGTGTTATAGAAATATTCAATTCTACACAGACCCTTGGATTGACAGAGTGACATACTGACTCTATACGACTATCCGAACATAAAAATACACTGAATATATTGATAGGAATATTGATAATAGAAGGATTTTAAAACAGTAAAGGAATATTAGGGAAACATACCCAAACCATAGATAAAGGGGGATCAGGTTTCATATGGAACTCAAAATATTACAAATACATAAACAATTGGAACCCATTGAAGCTATGGGGGCACTAGAACAAGCTCTGATGAGGTCTTCCTCTGATGAAAATCTAATCATGATATGATGGCTATCGAGCAAACCCACTTTCTCCCTCTCTTATAGATCCCAGGAACCGAAGACCAACCTATCAAAATAATCAACTCAATATATCCACTTCATAAACTGAGCAAACAAGGTGAGATTAAAAAGTACAAGGTTTTTTTTAACTCTAATGTCAAAATATGGAGATTGGGGATTCCATTGATAAGATCTATAACTTTAGGGAATAATTAAGCATTCAAAAAAGGGGTAAGGAAATGAGGGTTTTAGTGGTACCCCCAAATGGAGTAAGGAATAGGTCCTATATCTATCTAATGAGTGGTATTCCAAAAAAAATGGGTCTTGGGACCTTTGGCTAAAGTGTGGTACCACTAGATGAACAATATCACAAGTTATCTATCTATCTACTATGTGGTACCCCTAATGAACTAAGGTATGGGTCCTATACCTACTATGCAGTGCCCCTTGATAGGCCAGTGAATGGGTCCTATACATACCTAGTTGTACACCCTTGATGGACTAGGTCATGATTCATCCACCTATAGAGTTTTATTCCCCTAATGGACTACATTGTTGGTTATATACTTAGTTATTTCCCCTAATTGTGATACATTGTGACAAGATGTGGTTACACTACATAGTTACATCTATGGATAGACTAGTGAGGTGTTGTGAATCGATGAAAGACTTTGGAATTGTTGGAAGACTCTTTTCTTGAGTTGTGATGTGAAATGGAGACCCCCTTTCTCTCTAAAATATGTTTAATTATGATTTTGTGTGTTTATATATATATAACGTTGTTGGGATTCATTTTTTCATCTTCCTTTGGGGTTGATCTCACTACTCCTACAGTGTATCCTCTTTACCCCCTCCACATTTCAGGTCATCCTACTAGGTATGTATATACTCATCCCTACATGGGATTTTCACACACATGTTGGGTCTTTTGTAGACGATGTACAAGTTGGCAGTGATTTCAGAGGAGCATAGGGATACCTGAGTGCATTTGAACATGAATAGTTTTTGGAGCTTGGATATTGGTACCTAGATACTCTACTCAATTTATTTATATATTTTCAGGTTGGGACATGTGCTCTGACCATGTGTTTATTTTTATCCTTTACGTTTTCGATTTCACTGTCATACACTTTTTTATTTCACTATAGGTTATTACATGCATGGTTTTTACTCTATATTTTTCTTTCATTTATTATTATTCCTCTACGAATCTATATGGATATGGTTGGGATGATGTTTAAATATACTTTAGGAAAATGGATCCCATATTTGTTATTCATTCTCGATGCTTGTCACCAACCCCTGATATATGGAAGAGGGATTGGGGTAGTTTTGTATTGTGATTATACTAGTAAGGTGTTCCATGGTGGGCTAGGTCATGAATCTCTTTAATCACGTTTAATAATAATCTAAGGATGTGTAAGAATACATAAAATAAAAATGTTCATTAAAGAATGTGGCCTCTTCTCTAGGTAACGTCCTCATGTTTTTTCCAAAACTATTCTTATGGAGGAATTTTAATCAAAATAAATCATCAATTATGAGAGGAGGTATGTAAGGAAATTATTTTTTAAGGTATTTTTTTGAACCAAGGGGTTTTGGATGTGTGAAGTGGATATGATAGGGGCGGCCTTTTATAAGTGACGTGAGTGGCGCACTTTAAAATTTTAAAAAGAAAAAGGTGTATGCACATTTTTCACATGATTTAATGAGAAAAGATTTGTTATTATTGAATATATAATGGATGAGGTATAAATATTTCTAAAAAATGGATTTTTTTTAAAAGTTTGAGGTCATTTTTAACCCTTATCTTTTTAGTTTAACCCCTTATAAACTTATTTTTTACCTATACCATGATAATTAATTTTTACAGTTTGTACAATTCGTTATGGTAAAAATTTAGTTGGACTTATATATAATATATATTCTGTTGATTAATAATATTGAATTAATTATTATAGATTAAATTAATATAAGTAAAGGAATTAAATTTAATATTAATCCCGCACAAGCGATGAGAAAGCAATTTCCCAAAGGGAAATTGTGCAAAAGTATTAAAAGTTTTTTTTGTCAAAATTCAATATGAAATTTACTATAATAAGTTTTTTATATGTTTGGAGATAAGGTTCATCAGGATAAATAAGGAAAATTGAATAAATAGAAAACACTTATTTTGTGGTTGTCCCATAATGAAATTGGGAACTATGGAAATAAATCCACAAGAATAAAGGGAATCTATCAAAGAAGAGGGATATAGGGAGAATGTAAAGATTTTACAATCACTAAAACTAAGGTTGAAGTACCCAGTTATGTAGTGGACGATATTTTAATAATATCTTCATATTTATAAAGATATTTTTTTGATTATAAATCTTTACAATATTTTACATCTTCTATGTTTCCTAAGAGAATTAAAAATATCCCTTTCACCTTAATAAGAGAGTTGTCAATGAAAAGTCATTGTAGAAGTATAATTACAACTAGGATGTGTCAGATTATTCCATTATTACTCATAAACAAGATTTATTTATGGAATTTATTATCATACATATGTTTGACATCGATATAATCCTTGGAATTTATTGGATTTCAAAATATATTTCCAAATGTTTCTTATAGGATTAAGGAAATTATGATTACTAATAAAGATATTGAACTCATAATCTTTAGAGAAGAGAAATCATCCACTGATTGATGTCTATATTCACACATATTAGATATTTTTAATGATATTCTAGGGGAATAATATAAAGCATAACACATGTATATATAATTTAATAAAAAAATTAAGGATAATATTATTTTTATAGAAATACTATGATGTATTTACTAAGGAATTTCCAAGACATAAATTTGAGCATGAAGTTGAAATTTACATTTATTTAATCCATGATGTGAGACCAATATTAAATAATCACTATAGAATGGAATCTATGTAATTAGTGGTGCTAAAGAAACAACTATATAATTTTTGTGATATGGGATTGATTCTTACATGTGTGTCACTATGGGATATCCTAATATTTCATTAAAAAGAAAGATGGATCACTAGTGAAAAAATGCTTAACACGTCGGAATTTTTTACATCGGTTCTATATAACTGATGTGCAAAGCTTAATGATCGATATATCACGCCAGTTATTTTATAACTGAAGTGATATATCGTTCAGGATCCATATTTTACATCTGTTATAAAATAAACGACGTAAAATATATGGAGATTAGCTTTTTTACATCGATTATTGTACAACCGACGTGAAAATCGAATTTCGCACGCTTTATCATGTCGGTTATTTTATAACCGATGTGATAAAGGAATGCTTGGCGCTTTACCACATCCGTTATAAAAAAACCGACATGATAAATCCAATCTTAGCAATTTATCACGTTGGTATACAGTGACATATATCACATCAGTTATGAAATAACCGACATGATAAATAGTTTTCTATGTCGATTATTAAATAACCGATGTTATAAAAATTAAAAAAATATTTTATCAAGGCGGTTATTAAATAACCGATGTCATAAATCTTTTAAATTATTTATCGCACCCCGTATTCAGTCATTCTGTTTTCTTCAATCGGGTGACCTGCGACTCTTCTCTCTCACGTGGAAAACCTAGAATTGATTCGTCGAAGTCTTTCCCTCCAGCCTCATTTTTTCAATATCATTCATCATATTTATTATTATCAGATCTATCAGGTCGAATCACAACACTCAAGTAAACCACACAAAACTCCTTTTTAGTTTTTTTCTGCGATGCCCAAAACTAATTTGTTGAGATGTTATTTTTCTTTGTTCTAGCTATCATGGTCAGTTTCATAGTGTTCATCTATACCATGCTAAATTCTTTTTTTTGGTAAAATAAACCTATGGAAGTGATATAATGAAATTTTATGATTTTTGTGTTTTTTATCATGTGTGTGTGCACATAAAGGGGGTTTCCAAGGTTGTGGGGGGCTGCTGTGCAAGTGGGTAGTGGTGTCCTGGGGGGTTGGGTGGGCTTTCCAGTGGGGTGGGGGTGTCCAGGGGGTGTCAGAGGGGGTGAGGGTGGTGTTTAGGGGGGTGCGGGGGCTGTCCAAGGGGGTTGTGGTGTCCAAGGGGTGAATGGGGTGTCAAAGGGGGTGGGGGTGGTGTTGAGGGGGGTGTAGGGGCTGTCCAAGGGGGTGGGGGGGCTATCCAGAGGGTTTGGGGGGGGGGGGGGTCAAAGGGGATGGGTGGGTGGAGGGGGGAGGTGTTGTCCAAGGGGGTGGGTGGGAGGGAGCGGGGTGGTTGTCCAAGGGGGTGGTCCTATCAAGAGTGTTTGGGTGGTTGTCAGGGGGGGATGTCCATAGGTTTTGGGGGGTGTCCAGGGGGTGTCCAGGGGGTGTCTAAGGGGGTGGGGGGTCTGTCTAGAGGTGTGTGGGGGGTCTGTCTAGAGGTGTGTGGGGGGGGGCTGTCCAGGGGGTGGGGGGATTTCCAGAGGGGTAGGGGCTGTCTAAGGTTGTGGTGGTGTCCAGGGAGAGTCCAAGTGGGTGGGGTGGTGTCCAGAGGGTTCGAGGTGTTTTCCATAGGGTTGGGGGTGTCTAGGTTGTCCATGGTGGTGGTGGGGGGGTAGTCTAGGGGGTGTGTGTGTGGGGGGGGGGGGGGGTCCAGGGGGGCTGTCCAAGGGGGTTATCTAGAGGGTTGGGGTGTCTAGGGGGTGACAAATGGGGTAGGAGGTGGGGGTGGTGTTCAGGAGGGGTGGGCGTGTCCAAGGGGGTGGGGGCTGTCCAGGGGGTGGGGGTCTGTCTAAAGGGGTGGGGGATGTCCTAGGGTGTGGTGGTGTCCAGGGGTTGTCCAAGGGGATGGGTGTGGTTTCTAGGGGGTGGTGGTGTCCCGGGGGTGTCCAAGGGGGTGGGGGATAAGTGTCATTTGGGATTGACCATTGCATCGTGGTTTGTGAGATTATAACATGATGATTGTATTTTTTCATGGATATTAGGCTATAATATATTAGTGTTGTTTAAGGGGGTGGGGGTGGTGTCCAAGGTGGTGGGGGTGGTGTCCAAGGGGGTTGGTTCAATCTATGTTTGAGGTTTCCACTATGATTTTTAGGTATTGAAGCATTATGAAAAGATGAGGGTTGTTGCAATATGATTATATTTGGTTATATATATTTTGAATAGTAATTAACTATGATAGAATTATGGGTTATGGGGGAAACCATGTCATGGTTTTCAAAAATTCACAGTTATCCTGACCCCATTGTACCGTGATGATATGATTTACATTATGATTTTCTCTTTCTAAGTATTTATTTTCAATTTTATTTGATTCTCAGGTTTACTCTATTTTCTCCAATTTTCTACCAACCATTGGACTCCCCATGGATTTCTTGGATTCCATGGAATTTCCTTAAATAAGTTACTTATTCCATGTTTTTCTTCCTTTATTCTTTGTTTCTTTTTTTTCTTCTTCGTCCACTTCTTCTTCTCCTTCATTCCTTCAATTATTATGGATGTTTGATCATTTTTGAATTGACGGTTTAATAGTAATTTATGTGTTCTCGGGTTATTAGGAGGGGTGGGGTGTCCAAGGGGGTTGGGGGGGGGGGGGTTGTCTCAAGGGGTGGGGGTGTCCAGGGGTGGGGGGGATATCCAGAGGGGTGGTGGGGATGTCCAAGGGGGAGGTGGTGTCTAGGGGGTGTCCAAGGGGGTGGGGGTGGTGCCCACGAGGGGTGGGGGGTTTCCAAGGGGGTGGGGGGGCTCTAGAGGGGTGGGGGCTGTCTAGGGGGTGGGGGCTGTCTAGAGGGGGGGTCTATCCAAGGGGTGGTGGCGTACAGGGGGTGTCCAAGGGGGTGGGGGTTGTTTCCAGGGGGTGGTGGGAAGGGTGTCCAAGGGGGTGGTGGTGTCCAGGGGGTGTCCAAGGGGGTGTGGGTGGGGGTTGGTGTCCAAGGTGGTGGGGGTGGTGTCCAAGGGGGTGGGGGTGTTGTCCAAGGGGGTAGGGGTGTCCAGGGGGTGGGGGTTGTGTCCAAGGGGGTGGGGGTGCTCTCTACGGGGTGGGGGTGGTGTCCAGGTGGTGCGGGGATGTCCAGAGGGGTGGGGGGATATCCAGAGGTTTCAAATCATTAAGTTCTGTGTAATTTTCAATAGTGAATATAAAAATATTTTAATATTTATACTTCATATTTATTTTTTATGGAATGGTGAATTTGTCATCCAGTTGCACCATGATGTATTATTTTTGAACCTTAAGAAGATAGGATCCAAGATGAATTTAAAACTTTTATATCTAACTATATTTTCTTTTTAAAATCATATTCAAGAATATTTTTTTAAATACACATAGATTTGTTTTATATTTCGAAATTGTTTTACATTCCAATTATGATTTTTTTCATATAATCATATATTTGTCTTATCTTAAAAAGATGTATAATTTTGATATTTCTTATTGGTAATAATGAGTCGATGTTGGATTATGACACATCGAATGAGAAATGAATATGAGGAAGGTGTTGATGCCTTTTGGAATCTTCTAAACGAAATGTTCCAAGTAGTGTAATTTTTTCTGTCCATGCTTGAAATGTTTGAATATGAAGAAGTTAAAAAGTAGAGAGATAAAAGATCATATGATTTGTCATGGTTTTAATCTGAGTTAAATCCCTTGGATTTGGTACGGTGAAACTAAACAGAATTTCACTGATGATGATGATTCGCAAGATGGTGACTCCAATGGAATTGAAGAAATGATTTGCGATATTGCAGCAGAACAAATTGAGATATAACCGACTGTTGTGCATCTATATGGTGATGCTAAAACACCATTATATCCTAGTTGTACAAATTTTACGGTTTTGTTAGCATTTTTAAGATTTATTAAACTGAAGGAGAAACATGGATGGACTAACAGAAGTTCTACAGAGCTGCTACAATTGATGAAAGACATTCTTTCAAAATATAATGATCTTCCTGATTCACATTATAAGGCCCAGAAAATATTATGCCCGATGGGATTGGGATACAAGAAAATACATGCCTATCTGAATGAATGTATGATATATAGGAAGGAATATGAATTTTTGTCAGAGTGTCCTAAATGTTGGACGTCACGGTATAAGGTGAAAAAAAAATCACAGGCTGATGTAGAGATTACAAAGATCACTTCAATGGTATTTTGGTATATTCCAATAATTCAAAATTTCAAACATTTATTTGCTAATTCACATGATTCAAAAATCTTCATATGGAATGATAATGAGCGGTTATGTGATGGAAAAATACATCATCCAGCAGATTGTCCACAGTGGAAGAAAATGGATGAGTAGTATCCTACATTTGGAAATGAAATTAAAAATCGCAGACTAGGGTTGTGCACAAATGGAATAAATCCATACAGAACCCCCAGTAGCACACATAGTTCATGGACTTTTTTATTGGTAATTTACAACCTCTCTCATGAAGTTTGTATGAAGCTCAAATATGTCATGTTGAGCATAATTATCTATAGTCCGAAGCAACACAGAAATGATATTGATGTTTTCTTGTCACCATTGATTGATGATTTGAAAATTTTATAGGAGGATGGTATTGGGGTGTATGATACTTATAAAATGGAATATTTTCAACTGCATTCAATGATTTGGCTCACTATTAATGACTTCCCATCATATAAAAATTTCTATGGATACAGTGTTAAAGGAATAAAGCATGTCTAATTTGTGAACAACACACTTCATATTGTAAATTCCATCATGGGAGTAAAACAGTGTACATGGGTCATCAAATGTTTTTTCCTATAGATAACTCTTATAGAAGACTGAAAAAGGCATTCAATGGCTCCCGAGAATTTGATATTGCTCCGAAACCTTTATCCCTTGATCTGTATTTTGAGAGGGTGAAAAACCTTGACGTGACATTGGTAAAGACACAGAAATATAGTAATAATAGACATATTTGGAAGAAAAGGACAATATTTTTTGAGCTACCATATTAGATATATCATGAAGTTAAACATAATATTGATGTCATGCACTTGGAGAAGAATATTTGTGATAGTTTGATTAGAACATTGTTAGATATTAAAGGAAAGATAAAATCTGGGTTGAATGCAATATTAAACTTACTATCAATGGGAATACGTTTTGAGTTAGCTCCCACTCTTAATGGAAGACAAACATTTATTCTTCTGACTTGTCATACATTATCGAAGAGGGAGAAAATTATATTTTGTCAGTTTCTTCATGATAACAAAGTGCCTCAAGGTTATTCGTAAAATGTAAAAAAATTTGTCTCATTGAAGGACTTGATGTTGATAGGTATGAATGATCATGATTGTAACATCATGACACAACAACTTCTACCAGTTGCATTGCGTTGAATATTGCCCATCCGTGTCAGATATACTATAATGAAGTTACGTTATTTTTTCAATTCAATTTATAATAAGGTGATTCATGTGAATGATTTCAACATTTTGGAAAAGGATTCAATTTGTATACTCTTTCAATTGGAATTGTATTTTCCTCCAATGTTTTTTGATATAATGGTGCTTTTAATGATTCATTTAGTTCGAGAAATAAAGCTTTGTGGACCTATATATCTTCTTTGGATGTATCCTTTTGATGGGTATATGAAAATATTTAAGGGGTATGTTAAGAATCCATATCTACCTGAAGCCTCCATTATTGAGAAGTATATTTCAATGGAGGTTGAAGAGTTTTGTACAAGCTACTTGGCTGCAACACAACAAATAGGTTTTCCTCCATCTCGCCGTGTACGAGTTAATAATGAGGGAAAGGGGATTCGTGGCTTGAAAGTCAAATCGTTGTCAGATGAACAGATGAAGAAGTTATAATCATACATCTTGAATAACATAGCTGATTCTCAATCGTATATCACATTGCTTATTAATGAGTTGAAACAATTTCATCTGAAGAAGAAAGAAATGTCGATTTTGAATGAGCACAACAAAATATTTGTGTCATGAATTAAAAAGACCTTGCCTGGTAGATCAGATGTATCAGAGACATTAAAATGGATAGTGGGTGGTCCATGTTTAAATGTGATAACATGGTCTGGTTATGACATTAATGGTTATACATTTCATATGAAATATCAGGATAACAGAAGTACAGTTCAGAATAGTGGTGTATTGGTGTTTGCAGAAGCAATGCATTTATCGAGTGTTGTGGAAAAAACCCAATTTCTACATCAAGTGCATACTATGATGTGATTAAAGACATATGGGAGGTTGATTACTTTAAAATTAATGTTCCTATTTTTAACTATAAATGGTTTATCGGTAACAACATCATGAGACATGATGAATTTGGAATGACATTTGTTACTCTGAATAGATTGGAAGACACGACTGATTGTTTCAAAACAAAATTTCTATGTAGTAGAGCAATCAGATATGCAGTGGGATATTTTTTTACAAGGGAAAAGAATATGTTGGTGGGGATGAACTTGATAAAAATGCTGATTTATGTGAGATCCCTACTTCCATTGAATGATTAACAGAACATAATGATGAGCATGTTGAAGACATGGTTTGTACCATACGGAACAATCATGACGAAGTAATTTGGGAAACCAATCCATTTTTTCATTCCTAAAATTACAAGTAACTTTTTTATATATCTTTTTTACATTTATTATTTTCATAAAATGTTATGTTGTAAATTTTTTCTTTACTGAAACTTGTATTAAAACAAAATAAGTATAAATTTTTGTTTGTTTTATTTTGGTTTAGTTTACTTTATCATGTTTACCATTGCATAAATTATATATCTATTATTTTTGTTCAGTGACAATTACTTTACCATGTTTACCATGTTTATTAGGTTTACCATGTTTAACATCTTATAAATCTTTACCATCATTACAATTGTTTAACATGATTACCATATTAACAATTTTTACTATTATGTAACTTAGTACAATTTTCTATTTTATGATTACAATAGTATTGTAATATTTAAATTTTTGTATTTGTGAACCAATGTTTGTTTTTTTTTATTTGAATGATAATCACAGATCAATTAGTTGTTCAACCACATGATTCTAGAGATGAGAATATTGGTCATACCTCTGGGGAGGAACATTCACATGCTTCTCTTGATGTTCCCCAATCTTCCTCATGTGCTCCTATTACGACAAAGAGTTCAAGAGTTGATAAACGTGGGTGCACATGTTTACCAAAATTATCACTTTCCCATATGCAGGATCAAAGGATACTCGTTGAGTTTGATAAGGATGATATTCATAGTGGTCCAAATGAAAAATATTTTAAGAGTTTTGTATAAACTCAGGGCAAGAGCAAAATAAGCATTTTGTATGATGACTGGAGAAGTGTGGACAAAGCGATAATCTCTTAGTTGTGGGAGACAATTTTGGTAAGATATTTTTCTACTGTTTGCCTATTTTTTAAATGTTTCTAGTATATATAATATGTTTAACCTTTTCATTATCAGGTTACATTTGATATTCCTAACACTAGGGGAGTTAGGAAAAAATTCTTATCGATGGCTACCGGGAGATGGACAGATTTCAAATCAACCCTCACATTAGATTTCATTTTTTGGTCATAGGAATCATGAAAATCCATGTCATATATATCATTTCATAGATGAAGACACATGGAGACAGTTTGTTTAAAGTAGAAGAAAAGATTCATTTTTGGTAAGGGAAATGTAATCTTTTATAATATTTGTTATATAAATGATCTTATTAATGTTTTTTTAATGATTTCTTATTCTTAAATTACAAAAAACTAGGAAATATCATCAGGAGATCCAATCTAAAAATGTAAACCATCATAGTTTATCTCGGGGAGGGTATACATTATTAGAAGAACAAATGATTGTGGAAAAATGAAAAAAACTAAGAGCTGAGTCTTCAATCTCTAGAGAGGTGGCCCCTCCATCCCCTCTATCTGAACATAAAAAATGGAAGAGAACTTGATTGTATGAAAATGGAAATTTCTTTTAGAAGATTCAAGAATCGTAGCTGAGAGGATTGTAAGATATATATTTTATTTATTTAAGTTAAATATTTTCTTCATATAATTAAATCATTACAGAAATGTTCAATTAATTAATATAGGATTCCCTTGATGAGAAGAGCTCACAAGGGGTATTTACAGCTGCTGGGAGGCAAGATATTTTATCTGCAACATTGGTAAAGCCCGAAAATCCTAGTCGTGTATGAGGATATCTGGTAGGTGTATCGGTAAGAAAAGTGTTTCAACATTATTAAACTTCTTATGATGAGGGTGTTTATAAAAAAATAAAAAAAAAATAAAATCCTTGGAGGCTGAAGTTCATAATATTAATGCTTCGATGGAGGAAAAGATTAGAGCGTTGGTATAGTCTATGTTTGCAGACAAGAAAAGACAATTTCAGACTACATCTCCTACTCCTCCACCTCCCCCTAGAGATGGAATTATTTATCCTCCACCTTTTCTAGTAGCTCCCACTCCCCCACCTCAGCCTGCAGACCCCATTTTTTTCCTACTCCTCCACTATATCTCCCTACTTATTACGAGTTCTATGTTGATGATCCTCAACATCATATAGTTGCATATGGGTTGGTATATTGTATAGGAGATATAGTTCATCTTCAATAATTAGAGGTAGATAATCTGAGGGTCACTGTACAACATATTATAGATAGATCAGCTCGAGTACCATTACCTAAAGATGTGGTGATGACAGTTGGACATAGTATCATCCATTTTTTAATTTGGCCATCCAGACTTCTTTGACTCATTACTATAGAGGTATGCATGTTATATCTTATATTTTATTTTGTTATTAAATTTGTTTTATCATTTGAAAACTAATATATTTTTCTATTTTTTTTACAAGAATACTTCAAAGTTAAAGAAATATTGTATAGAAAACAACAAAGAAAAATGGATATGACAACAGATATAGATTCTAGAAGTTTTGACAAATTGTCAAGATATTCAAATTTTTTGGGGGATCATTATGTGTTCCCAATGGAAGCTCAAGTTCGTGGATGTGAAATAACTGTGGGGATTATAAAAATTGATATCATAGAGCTGGTTACTAGAGATAAGTTGGGCATCAACGTGGTGAATTTTTTTTCCATGTAAGTCTTAACACCTTTTCCCTTCATTATATTTATTAAAATTGTATACTTATGTCTGTTTTGTATTAGTTATATTTATAACATTTGTGAGAAGAAGGAGCGGAAAATGTATATGGATTCATGGACCCGCACTTGATTTCCCCTGAAGCATGTGCATTGGATGAGGAACAAAGAATTATTTATATTTCTAAAAGACTTCAATAGAATACATTCACACAATGTTGGATTATGACTTTTTGTGAGAGGTATCAAACATATATCTCTCAAAGATTTCATTATATTTTAACATAAAAAACCACTAACCTTAAATTTTCTTTTATCAATGATCATTAGATGTTAGGGGTTTTTTGCCTAAGGGGAAAACACTTTATTGGATATGCTCTGTCCATGGTGATGTGAGGGAAAGTTTTAAGAAAATGTTGTAAAATTAATTTTCAATTTCTCAATAGTTTTATATATTATAATGAATATTAAATTTATCCCATTCATATTATTTTCTAACAGGGGATGGGTCTACTTTCTAAAAAACACAAAGAAAAGGAGTTTGAAGATCAAATATGTAAATGTAAAGGTAAATATCCATTTATAATTTATACTTTTTGATTTATTACATAAAAATAATATATTAAATTTACACTCATTCAAACAGAATTTTCATGAACAACAAGGTGTCATATAATGAGGATATTATAGGATAAAATTTATGTATGAAATAATAAAAACTTGGACAATTTTGAACTTTGACCTGGAAATATTTCCTTTTAAACATTTCCATAATATTTCCTTAGATTTATTCATTTTACACGTTAACAAATATCCTATTAATTTTTAGTTATTTGATGACCTTTAACCCTATAGTGATCAAGACATCAAACACTTACAAGTGGAATGGTCAAATTATTTTATAGGTTTGATTAAATTTTTGTTGTTTGTAGTGTAAAATTTAATTTTGAATATTGTCATTGTAATTGTGTATTTGGTAGTCGTAAAATATGTATTTAGTTTTTTTAAGTTTAAATTGTATGTTTTGAATGTTATATATGTGAATGTTTAACTTTTTTTACTTCTTGTTTTGGTCTATTTATGATTGTTTTTCTGGTATGTATTCTTGTCTGGGGGGAGGGGTTCCAAGGGTGGGGGGTGTTCAGTGGGGTGGGGGGTATCCAGGGGTGTGGGAGGGTTGTCCGGCGTAGTGGGGGTATCATGGGTGTCCATGAGAGTGGGGGCAGTCCAGGGGGTGGGAGAATTTCCATGAGTGTGGAAGGGCTGTCTAGGGGAGAGGGGGTGGGGGGGTATCCAGGGGGTGTCCAGGGGTATAGGGGTGTCCTGTGGGGTGAGGGGGGTTTCCAGGGGGTGTGGGAGGGCTAACCAGTGGGGTTGGGGAGGGGGGGGGGGCAGTCTAGGGGGTGGGAGAGGAGGCGCCTCCATCCCTCAGGGGGTTGAACTCTGATGGAAGGTACTCATCACTCCCAAATGCGAAGCTTGAGCTCTCAAAATGTTCCACCAATACTTTCTTCCCCTATAAAAATTATTCATTCTATATCTTTTATGCCAGTATAACTCGGGGAAACGCCGAAATGTGTGATGGTGTTTTCCTTCTGGTTATACTGGCATTAAAGTGATAGAATGAATGTTGTTTATAGGGGAAGAAAGTATTGGTGAAACATTTTGAGAGCTCGAGCTTCCCATGTGGGAGTGATGAGTACCTCCTAGCGGCGTTCATCCCTACCGAGGGATGGTGGCACCTCCTATCCCAACACCAGCTATCCAATGGCTATCCAATGGGTGGGGGAAGTCTAGGGGTGGGGGAGGGGTGTCCATGGGATTGGTGGGGGCTATCATGTGGGGGGAGGGGGGTTCTGGTCTGGTTTGGTCAGGTTTTGGTCTGTTTTTGGTCTGGGGGTGTCCAGTGAGCTGGGGGGTGTCCATGGTTGTGGTGGGGGTTGTCCAGTGGGGTGGGAGGGTGTCTAGGAGGGTGGGAGGGATGTCTAGGAGAGTGGGGGGATATCCAGGGGGTGTCTAGGGGTGTGGGGGCTGTCCAGGGGGGGTTAGTTCAGGTGTGTTTGTGTGTGTGTGTGGGGGGGGGGGGTGTCCAGGGGTGTGGTGGGGGCTGTCTAGTGGGGTGGGGTGGGGGGGTATGGTCTGTTTTTGGTATCTTTTTGGTCAGTTTCAGGGGTGTGGGAGGGTTTTCCTAGCATGTGGGAGTGCTGTCCAAGGGTGGGGGGCTATATAGGAGGGTTGGGGGTGTCCAGGGGTGTGGGGGGTTGTCCAGGGGGTGGTGGGGTTGTCCAAGGGTGTGGGGAGATATCCAGGTGGTGGGGGTATTCCAGGGGTGTGGGGTGTCCAGGAGGGTGTGTGTGTGTGGGGGGGGGGGTGGGGGTTGTCCAGGGGTGTAGGGGGCCATATAGGGGGGGGGGGGGTTGTCCAGGGGGACTGTCCAGGGGTGGGGGTAGTCCAGGGGTGTGGGGGTGTCTAGGAGGGTGGGGGTTTCTAGGGGTGTGGGGGGCTATCCAGGGGGTGGGGGTGTAGTCCAGGGGTGGGGGGGAAAGGGGTTGTTCATGGGTGTGTGTGGGGGGGGGGTCTCCAGGGGGGGAAGTCTAGGGGTGTGAGGGGGGGCAGGGGGTCTAGGGGTGTGGTGGGGGTGTCCAATGGGGTGGGGTGGATTTGGTCTGTTTTTGGTAACATTTTGGTCTGTTTAAGTGGTGCGGGATGACTGTCTAGGTGGTGGGAGTGCTGTCCAGGGGTTGGAGGTATACAAAAGGGTAGGGGTTTTTCCATTAGTGTGGGGGGGATTTCCAGGGGTGTTGGGTTGTCCAGGGTTTTGGGGGGTTGTCAAGGTGGTGGTGGGTGGGGGGGCGCCTAGGGGTGTGTGGGGGTATCCTAGGGTGTGGTGGGGGCTGTCCAGTGGGGTGGAGGGGTTCTGGTTTATTTTTGGTATGATTTTTCTCTGTTTCAGGTAATTTCTCTGGGCATATAAGTGATTCAGTTTTATTTAAAAAATTGTTTTTTACATCGGTTATTTCATAACTGCCATAAAAAATTCATTAGTATTAGGTTTTACGTCGGTTATTTGGAAACCTACGTAATCACTTCATGGGAAATGGTTTTTAAGTTGGTTATGTAATAACCGATGTAATAAATTGAAATGGATAGTTTTTTATGTTGGTTATTTTATAACCGATGACATAGATATGTTTTTACATCAGTTATTATATAACTGACATTGAAAACCGCTTGGTAGAGAGGTTTATCACGTCGGTTATACAAATAACAAACATGATAAACGCTTATGAGGAGTTCTTTATGATGCAGGTTATTATATAACTGACATGAAAGGGTATATACCACATCGGTTATTTAATAACTATCGTAATAAACCATGACTCCGAAGAGTTTTCCACGTTGGTTTTTTTATCAACCGACGTGAAAAATGCTTTGGATTTGTGTTTTTACGTCAGTTGTAAAATAACCGACTTAAAAAACTAGGTTTATAACATCTACTGTAATAACTTCAGCTAAAATCTGACGTTAAAATAAAAAATAATCACCGTAAAAAATGTTTTCTGCACTAGTGGATGCATGATTTTGTGAATTTATTACACGGAAATCAATGTCATTATAATAAAAAACAAGAATAATATGCCTCACATTGATGAATTATTTGATCAACTCCCTAAAGATCAATATTCTTGAAAGATTTACCTTTGTTTGGGTATCATCAATTACATTTAAACATATAATACATTCTAAATAAAACAATCTGAATGAGGTATAGTGATTATGATTATTCAGTAATCCCATTTCGACTGACTAGTGAAAAATATATTTTTATGGATATAATGAATATTTTATTCATGGAATATCTTGATGATTTTGTTTTTATATTAATTGATGACATTTTATTTTAATATAAATGATATGAGTACCATTAAAATCCTTTTCATATCATTATTGGACCCTTAGAAGAAAATATTTAAATAGTAAATTTTGTAAGTGTGATTTAAATATTCATGAAATTTTATTTCCTGGAAATATTTTCCCTAAGGAAGGAGTCATAGATGATCTTATGAATACAAAGACATTCATATAATGGACTACACCAACAAACATAACAGAGTTACATAGTTTCATTAGTTTAACATGTTACTAATAATGGATCATTCAAAAAATTTCCTCATTGTAAAACTCATTTACCATGATTACATGTAAAGGGGTTATGTTCTTTTGGATAATTTAATGTGAAGAATTTTTTGATAAACTAAAGATGAGATTGGTCAATGCACTAATTTTGACACTACCATTAGGAAATAATGGCTCTGTGATATATAATGATCCCTCAAAGAAGGGACATAGTTTTATGATAATGTAAAATGATTAAGTTATTTCATATGCATCAAGGTAATTGATGTCCCATTAACATAACTATTGATCCCATGATTTTTATCTAGCAGCTATAAAATTCTCTTTGAAGATTTTGAGTTATTGTCTCTATGGTGAATGATTTGAGATATAAATAGAACATAAGATACTAAAATATATATTTTCATATAAGGAGATAAATATGAGACAAAGGTAATGGATTAAGATACTCAAGGATTTGGATTTATCAATACACTACCACCTTGGGAATAAAAATAAGTTAGGTGATGCATTGAACATAAAATATCAAGAATTTCTGAACAAAATGAGGATTGAGAGGAATCCTATTTTCTTAGATCTAGTAATTATATATATGGTAATTTTTATATATGGGGAGACATAAATCAATTTTATAATGACTGTGACACCATATTTATTAGAATATTTATACAGTTCTCAATCTGACGATGAAGACATTCATAATAAAACTAATGATGCGAATGATGTGAAATTTGGAAAATTAATTTGTTAATATGGTGTTCCAAAATTTGGAAATAGATTATGGGTTCCATCTATACATGTTCTAAATGGGAATTTTTGGGTTATTCTCATATCTATAATATCTATGTACACCTTGGTATCACCTAGATGTATAGGTATTTGAGGGAACATTTTTGGTGTGATAACATAATGCAGAAAATTACTGATAATGTGTCCAACTGTTTTGTTTGTTAGTAAGAAAAAGTTGATAGAAAACATCCTAGAGGATTCATGAAATATATACCAATTACTATGTGGAAATGTTATGAAATTACTATTTACTTCATCAAA